>WNWK01009198.1:40000-78526 GCA_009830355.1 Cherax destructor
ATAATTGTTTTTCGAGCTGCTGGTAGATAGCGGTCAACGTTTTAGCAACCCTGACCTAAATTGTGTGAAGCGGTAGTAGTTGCAGTAGTAGTAGTAGGGAAAACACACACACAGACAAACACACACACACAGCCTGGTGGCTAAAGCTCTGGCTTCACGCATGGAGGGCCCGGGTTCAATTCCCGGCGGGGCGGAAACATTTCGAAGTGTTTCCTTACACACACACATATACAACAGGCCTAGTGTCTAATCGACATGTGCCTAGGACAAAATGGTAACTAACACACACACATACACATATAGCATCAAAAGTCAAGTCTGACCCGAAGCTGTTGTATAGCCACATCAGGAGGAAAACAACAGTCAAGGACCAGGTAATCAGGCTGAGGAAGGAAGGAGGGGAGTTCACAAGAAACGACCAAGAGGTATGTGAGGAGCTCAACATGAGATATAAAGAAGTATTTACAGAGGAGACAGGAAGGACTCCAGGAATTCAGAATAGGGAGGTATACCAACAAGTGCTGGATGAAATACACACAACCGAGGAGGAGGTGAAGAAGCTGCTATGTGAACTCGATACCTCAAAAGCGGTGGGACCGGACAACATTTCTCCGTGGGTCCTTAGAGAGGGAGCAGAGATGTTGTGTGTGCCACTAACACAAATCTTCAACACATCCATTGAAACAAGGTAACAGAAGTAAGACACGAGAGAGAGGGGTGGATAGACTGCATTTTCTTGGACTGCAAAAAGGCGTTCGACACAGTTCCTCACAAGAGGTTAATGCAAAAGCTAGAGGATCAGGCACACGTAACAGGAAAGGCACTACAATGGATCAGAAAATATCTGACAGGGAGCCAACAACGAGTCATGGTACGTGACGAGGTGTCAGAGTGGGCACCTGTGACGAGTGGGGTTCCACAAGGGTCAGTCCTAGGACCTGTACTGTTTTTGGTATATGAGAATGACATAACGGAAGGGATAGACTCAGAAGTGTCCCTGTTTGCAGATGATGTGAAGTTAATGAGAATAATTAAATCAGTCGAGGATCAGGCAGGACTACAGAGAGACCTGGACAGGCTACAAGCCTGGTCCAGTAACTGGCTCCTTGAATTTAACCCTGCCAAATGTAAAGTCATGAAGATCGGGGAAGAGCAAAGAAGACCGCAGACAGAGTATAGTCTAGGTGGCCAAAGACTGCAAACCTCACTCAAGGAAAAAGATCTTGGGGTGAGTATAATACCGAGCACATCTCCTGAGGCACACATCAATCAGATAACTGCTGCAGCATACGGGCGGCTGGCAAACCTAAGAATAGCGTTCCAATACCTCACTAAGGAATCATTCAAGACTCTGTTCACCATATACGTCAGGCCCATACTGGAGTATGCAGCACCAGTTTGGAACCCACACCTGGTCAAGCACGTCAAGAAATTAGAGAAAGTGCAAAGGTTTGCAACAAGACTAGTCCCAGAGCTAAGGGGATTGTCCTACGAAGAAAGGTTAAGGGAAATCGGCCTGACGACACTAGAGGACAGGAGGGTTAGGGGAGACATGATAACGACATATAAAATACTGCGAGGAACAGATAAGGTGGACAGAGACAAGATGTTCCAGAGAGGGGACACAGAAACAAGGGGTCACAATTGGAAGTTGAAGACTCCTATGAGTCAAAGGGATGTTAGGAAGTATTTCTTCAGTCATAGAGTTGTCAGGAAGTGGAATAGCCTAGAAAGCGACGTAGTGGAGGCAGGAACCATACATAGTTTTAAGACGAGGTTTGATAAAGCTCATGGAGCAGGGAGAGAGAGGACGTAGTAGCAATCAGTGAAGAGGCGGGGCCAGGAGCTATGAATCGACCCCTGCAACCACAAATAGGTGAGTACACACACAGGAGCTATGAATCGACCACTGCAACCACAACTAGGCGAGTACACATATAGATCGGGGAAGGGCAAAGAAGACCGCAGACAGAGTACAGGCTAAGTGGCCAAAGACTGCAAACCTCACTTAAGGAAAAGGATCTTGGGGTGAGTATAATACCTATCACATCTCTTAAGGCGCACATCAATCAGATAACTGCTGCAGCATATGGACGCCTGGCAACCCTGAGAATAGCTTTCCGATACCTCAGCAAGGAATCGTTCAAGACTGTACATCGTATACGTCAGGTCCATACTGGAGTATGCAGCACAGTTTGGAACCTCACTTGTTCAAGCACGTCGAGAAATTAAAGAAAGTGCAAAGGTTTGCAACAAGCCTAGTTCCAGAGCTAAGGGGAATGTCCTACGAGAAAAGGGAAATCGGCCTGACGACACTGGAGGACAGAAAGTTAGGAAAGACATGATAACGACATACAAAATACTGTAAGGAATTGACAAGGTGGACAGAGATGGGACACAGAAACAAGGGGTCACAACTGGAAGTTGAAGACTCAGATGAGTCAGAGATGTTAGGGAGTATTTCTTTAGTCATAGAGTTGACAAGAAGTGGAATAGTTTGGCAAATGACATAGTGGAGGCAGGAACCATACATAGTTTTAAGACGAGGTATGAAAGCTCATGGAGCAGGGAGAGTGGACCTAGTAGAGGTCAGTGAAGAGGCGGGGCCAGGAACAATGTATCGACCCATTCAACCACACACACACACACACACACGAGGAATTGACAAGGTGGACAGAGACGGAATGTTCCAGAGATGGGACACAGCAACAAGGGGGCACAGCTGGACGTTGAAGACTCAGATGAATCACAGGGATGTTAGGAAGTATTTCTTCAGTCACAGAGTGGTCGGGAAGTGGAATAGCTTGGGAAGCGATGTAGTGGAAGCAGGATCCATTCATAGCTTTAAGAAGAGGTATGATGAGGCTCATGGCGAAGGGAGAGAGACCCAGTAGCGGTCAGTGAAGAGGCGGGGCCAGGAGCTATGACTCGACCCCTGCAACCACAACTAGGTGAGTACGTATAGACGGAGAGACAGACCAACACAGACAGGAGGGAGGTAGAGCGTCAGTGAATATAAAAATTATAGAAAAAAAAATAAGCCAGTGACAGAAACCAAAGCGATAATACACATGTTAAAAAAATGAAGTTTTTTTTTTTTTTACCCGAGAGTAAACGCATAATAGAACTGGGAATGACAATATTATGGCAGAATTGGATCCCACAATAGCGGGTCTTGACCCTCTTAAAGGTGCTGGGCCGCTAGGCGTGTGTGCTCACCTACTTGTAGTTGTAGGGGGTTCGATTCTCTGCTAATGGACCCCGCATCTCCAATGCAAACGGTAATACTATCACTGGATCCACTGACCCTATCATACCTACTCTTAAAACTATATATGTATTATAATTAAACTACTCTCTTGTCCAGTTTGTTTTGTTTCCTAAACAAATTCTCAAAATATAGAATTATTAAAAATTATTATATTTATTATTATTATTATTATTATTATTATTATTATTATTATTATAACATTCGTAGTGGGAGCACCAAACCGTAAGGGGTCATTCAGCGTCTGGAAAAATGTGAGGAAATCATTTTCGATCCAAGGAAAGAAATTGACAGAAAATAAAATGGAACTGTATATGAACGCGCATATATATATATATATATATATATATATATATATATATATATATATATATATATATATATATATATATATATATATATATATGTCGTGCCGATTAGGTAAAACTGGTCAATTAGCAAGAACTCATTTAAAATTAAGTCATTTCTAAAATTTTCTCTTATACGTTTAAAGATATATTTTTTTAATTTATGTTAATGTAAAAATTTATAATTTTGTACCAAGAGAAACTTTGAAAACCTACCTAACCTTATTACAACAAGCGCAATTTAATTTAGCCTAACCCAACTAAATATATTTTAGATACGTTAACATTAATTTAATAATAAACAAACACATTGAAATATATTTTTTTCGTTATGTTCAGAATGATTTTGGCGAAATTATTGCATACACAAATTTTCACTTGTCTTATATGCCAAGGTGAGCGTTGCTATTTAAGCCAAAATAGCAAGTTTTACCTAATCGGCACGACATATATATATATATATATATATATATATATATATATATAAATTCTTAGGCAGTTGTGCTTCTTTAACCACTCATAAACAAGCACGACAAATATGCACTAATTTTTTTATAATCTCTCTTTCAGATGTTTAAATACGTAATCTGACAATTAATGCACCGGTAAATTGTAGCCTTAATGACCTACTGCATTATTACATTCATGGGGGGGGAGAGGTAGCGGGATGTATACACAGGACAACTTCATACAGCTACAAAACCGGAAGAGTCGAACTGGTATACAGGGAGACAGACAGGAGGCACTAAATTACAGACCAGTAACCCCTGGCAAAGTTAATTACAGACTTGAATGGATTTAGTGATAGCAAATCGTGATTCTCAAACTTAGTGGAATTTTACAAGCGAATTACGAAAAATTTAGAGAGAGAGAGAGAGAGAGAGAGAGAGAGAGAGAGAGAAATGTGTGGGCTATTGGCCTACTTTTTGGATTTTTTTTTTTAAGCACTACAGATACGGTGTCCTAAACAGAGATGATATAGTAATAGTTGATCCAATCCCCCAAGCTCTCCCCTCATTTCCCCCACACATACGCTCATAGAAAGACACAGACACACAGACACACACACACACACACACACACACACACACACCTCGTAGTCTAGTCTCTGTGAAATGGGGAACAAATTGAAAGATTAGAAGCAAATAGAAGGATTGGAACTTAATTACAGTAATCTCAGAGTGAAGTGAAGTTTGCACGAGGAACAATTTCAGTGTTAAAAATCTGACGAAACCAAAAAAAAAACAAATTTACTGTTAGAGGTTTGTGTTGTAGCACTGAAAAAATTAATATGTAGATTTAAATACTAATCGATTTAAACTGTGTGTGTGTGTGTGTGTGTGTGTGTGTGTGTCTGTCTGTGTGTGTTACCAGTAGTAAGTCGCAAACTTGAAGCTAGGGTCTGAGAATCGAACCCCACAACGACAACTTAGTTAATACACACACACACACACACACACACACACACACACACACACACACACACTGTAAGTTTGACACAGTTCCACACAAGAGATTAGTGCAGAAGCTGGAGGACCAGGCAGGGATAACAGGGAAGGCACTGCAATGGATCAGGGAATACCTGTCAGGAAGACAGCAGCGAGTCATGGTCCGTTGCGAGGTGTCAGAGTGGGCGCCGGTGACGAGTGGGGTTCCACAGGGGTCAGTCCTAGGACCGGTGCTGTTTCTGGTGTTTGTGAACGACATGACGGAAGGAATAGACTCCGAAGTGTCCCTGTTTGCAGATGATGTGAAGTTGATGAGAAGAATTCAATCGGACGAGGACCAGGCAGAACTACAAAGGGATCTGGACAGGCTGCAAGCCTGGTCCAGCAATTGGCTCCTGGAGTTCAACCCAACCAAGTGCAAAGTCATGAAGATTGGGGAAGGGCAAAGAAGACCGCAGACGGAGTACAGTCTAGGGGGCCAGAGACTACAAACCTCAATCAAGGAAAAAGATCTTGGGGTGAGTATAACACCAGGCACATCTCCTGAGGCGCACATCAACCAAATAACTGCTGCAGCATACGGGCGCCTAGCAAACCTAAGAACAGCATTCCGACATCTTAATAAAGAATCGTTCAGGACCCTGTACACTGTGTACGTTAGGCCCATACTGGAGTATGCAGCACCAGTTTGGAACCCACATTTATCCAAGCACGTAAAGAAGCTAGAGAAAGTGCAAAGGTTTGCAACAAGACTAGTCCCGGAGCTAAGGGGTATGTCCTACGAGGAGAGGTTAAGGGAAATCGACTTGACGACACTGGAGGACAGGAGAGATAGGGGGGACATGATAACGACATATAAAATACTGAGAGGAATTGACAAGGTTGACAGAGACAGAATGTTCCAAAGATGGGACACAGCAACAAGGGGACACAGTTGGAAGTTGAAGACTCAGATGAATCACTGGGATGTTAGGAAGTATTTCTTCAGTCACAGAGTAGTCGGGAAGTGGAATAGCTTGGGAAGCGATGTAGTGGAGGCAGGTTCCATACACAGCTTTAAGAAGAGGTATGATAAAGCTCATGGCGCAGGGAGAGTGACCCAGTAGATGCCAGTGAAGAGGCGGGGCCAGGAGCTATGTCTCGACCCCTGCAACCACAACTAGGTGAGTACAGAAGTGTCCCTATTTGCAGAAGATGTTTAGCTAATGCGGAGAATTCAAGCAGATGGGGATCAGGTAGAACTACAAAAGGATCTGGACTGGCTGCAAGTCTGGCCTGGAGTTTAAGCCCAACAAGTGGCAGAGTCATGAAGATTGGGCAAGGTCAAAGAAGACCGTAGACGGAGTACACGCTAGGGGGCTAAAGGCTGTACACCTCACTCAAGGAAAATGATCTTTGGGTGAGTATAATACCGAGCACATCTCTTGAGACGCACATCAACCAGATAACTGCTGGCAAACCTAAGAATAGCGTTTCGACATCTAAGTAAAGATTAATTCACGACACTATACACCGTGTACGTCAGGCCCATACTGGAGTATGCAGCACCAGTATGGAACCCACACCTGGTCAAACACGTCAAGAAATTAGAGAAAGTGCAAAGGGTTGCAACAAGACTAGTCTCGGAGCTGAGGGACTACGAGGAGAGGTTGAGGAAACTCAACCTGACAACACTGGAAAACAGGAGGGATAGGGAAAGCATGATAACGACATATAAATTACTGAGAGGAATTGACAAGGGGATAGGGACAATGTTTTAGAGATGACACAGCAACAAGGGGTCACATCTGGAAGTTGAAAGCTCAGATGAGTCACAGGAATGTTTGAAAGTACTTCTTCAGTCATGGAGTTGTCTGGAAGTGGAACAGTCTGGGGAGTGAGGTAGTGGAGGCAGGATCCATACATAGCAAACTTTAAGAAGAGGAATGATAACGCTCATGGAACAGGGAGAGTGGACCTGGTAGCAGGGCCAGGAGATATAACTTGACCCCTGCAATCACAATTAGGTGAGGTGAGTACTGTACACACACACACTCCGCCCCCTTACCCAACGCTTTCACCTAAAAACCTCCCTTCTCCACACCGCAAGTCCCACGCTGTCCACCCCACGCTCGAGTGCACGCCAGCCCACCCACGCAAATTCTTCTCTGGCGTATCTGAGGAGAACTACAAAGCGCCAGAGCATCTGTCCTCCGTGCCAGAAAATAATAACTGGTCTCTCCCTCTGCTTCCATATTCATATTGACGACCACCTACAGCCGACCAGCAGCAGTCACACATTACTGCTAATTCCCGTAAGATATTGTGAGGCTTGCTACTGGATGTTTGACTCCTTATATATATATATATATATATATATATATATATATATATATATATATATATATATATATATATATATATATATATATATATATATATATATTTGTGTGTGTGTGTGTATGAATAAGGTAAGCGAAAATTAGTGTATGCAATAATTTCGCAAAAATCATTCTGAACCTAACTAAAAAAATATATTTCATTGTGTTTATTATTAAATTATTGTAAACTTATCTAAAATATATTTAGTTGGATTAGGATAAATTAAATTGCGTTTGTTATAATAAAGTTAGGTAAATTTTCTAGGGTTCTTTTGGTACAAAATTATTAATTTTATATTAACGTAAATGAAAAAATACATCTTTAAACGTATAATTTTTTTTAAATGGACTTAATTTTAAATGAGTTCTTGCTAATTGACTAATTTTACCAAATTCGGCATGACATATAATATATATATATATATATATATATATATATATATATATATATATATATATATATATATATATATATATATATATATATATATATATCATATATATATCATATATATATCATATATATATATATATATATCAATAACACTGCGACTAACCGAGGATTCGAAGCCATGTTGGTTTAGCCCGCCTTGTAGTGGGCGAAAATTTCATGACGCTCTAACCCACGGGACCATACAATACTACAAGAATCACACCCAGCAGAGCTAGGTGTTGTACCGTGATCCGAGGACATTCGATGGTGTGGGTTCTTCAGAGCTTATTTCATCCTCCCTGTTTGGTGTACTAGTCTCCACAAGCAGTATTTTATATTGTTGTATTTAATCAATAATAATACTGCGGCTAGCCGAGGATTCGAACCCATGGTGTTTGAGCCCGCCTCGTGGTGGGAGAAAATTCCATGACGCTCTGACCCACGGGACCATACAATTCTACAAGAACCATGCACCCAACAGAGCTAGGTGTTGTACCGTGATCCGAGGACCTAGCTCTGCTGGGTGCGTGATTATTGTATTATTGTATGGTCCAGTGGGTTTGAGTGTCTTGGATTTTTCGCCCACCACGAGGCGTTCTAAAACAACATGGGTTCGAATCTTCGGCTAGTCCCAGTGTTGTTGTTGATTAAATACCACTTGTTCGTGGTTCCATATATATATATATATATATATATATATATATATATATATATATATATATATATATATATATATATTCCCAGAACAAGCTAAGTAATTTACAACATTAATTTCAGGCTAGAAGAGGCTCGAGCATATGCACCGTGAGACACAGTACATACACAGTATTATCCACACCATGCCAGTCCAGACAATAACCCTCAGCCAACGATCAAAGTGTTTACTCCGGAGTCGCTGGCACCAGGCTAGTGACTAGTTTTTTTTATCTCTTCTACATGCACTGACCCGCGAGAGAGATTAGACTGCTTATAATTCAACATTCAATCGAAATTATGTCCAAATTTTTGTCAGGACAGGTGGCTGTAATTGTTTTACATGATGGTAGGATTGCTGGTGTCTTTTTTCTGTCTCATAAACATGAAAGGTTTCAGGTACGTCTTGCTACTTCTACTTCCACTTAGGTCACACTAAACTTGCATGTACACGCATATAAAATTTACACACCCATCTGTGTTTTCTTCTATTTTCTAAATAGTTCTTATTCTTGTTTATTTCCTCTTATCTCTATGAGAAAATGGAACAGAATTCTTCCTCCGTAAGCCATGCGTGTCGTGAGAGGCGACTAAAATGCCGGGAGCAAGGGTCTAGTAACCCCTTCTCTATGAATTACTAAATTTAAAAAGTGGAACATTGTTTTCTCATTCTAGGTCACCCTGCCTCCGTGGGATACGGCCGGTTCGTTGAAAAAAAAAATAGTATACCCTGGAAAAAAAATCACTGTCGTTCATGTTTTCACGAAATGGAATGAAATCGTCCTCTAGAGCGAGCTAGACGGCGCGATGAATAAATTCCATAGTCCAGACGCATTAAGAGGTCAGGTGTGCATATATTGATACTGCTGTTTGTGTTGACACAAGTGACCACCGGCTGACAGACAAGGAGGTGCTGGCACGTTATCGACGGAAATGAGTCAAGTTAGGTGAGGGAGAGTTGGTGGGGAGAGTTGGTGGGGAGAGTTGGTGGGGAGAGTTGGTGGGGTAAGGAAACACTTGATCAGGGATATGAAAGTAAAACTGTCATCGACAAGTATTATGTGTTTATGATGAAATGTAATAATAATTATCATCATTATTATTTTAATTAATATAATAATGTTGTAGGCATAAGCAAATGTAATTAAAGTTAATATTTTTTGCTGAAGTACTTTACTATGAAACACTGAGAGAAACATCTCAAAGTATATACACCGAGATATATAACTCTGTGTATATACACTGTGGTGTTAATCTCTGAGAGGTGTGTATCTATGAAGTTATACACACAAATTCATATATATATATATATATATATATATGAAAACGACATGCAAAATACTGCGAGGAATTAACAAGGTGGACAGAGACAGGATGTTCCAGAGATAGGACATCGAATCAAGGGGTCACAATTGGAAGTTAAAGACTTAGATGAATCTAAGATTTTAGGAAGAATTTCTTTAGTCATAGAGTTGTCAGGAAGTGGAATAGTCTGGCAAGTGACAGTGGAGGCAGGAACCATACATAGTTTTTGGACGAGGTATGATAAAACTCATGGAGCAGGGAGAGAGGACCTAGTAACGATCAGTGAAGAGGCGGGGCCAGGAGCTGTCTCGACCCCTGCTACCATAAATAGGTTAGTACACACACACATAATATATATATATATATATATATATATATATATATATATATATATATATATATATATATATATATATATATATATAATATAGGGAGGTACCACCTCTGGAACTGTCTGGAATGTTTCGTCCTATTTTAGGTATTAAAGTATTGATGACTGGTATTGCACATATGCCATACTGCCTTTATGAACCTCGTGAAGTCGGTGGTTTTTAAACTTAAACCAATTCTCAGGTACACATTTTATATACATATTCTGTAGAGCGTATTATCCTTTGTATGTACATTGCGGGCAGCAGGGTGTATGTACAATTATACACTGTACATCTCTGTGTATACGTAATAAGAGTTTAATTTGATATCTATCTTAGGGAATAAAATACTTTATCTGATGGTGTACAGAGAAATGAAGTCATAATGGCACTCGAGTATTAGATGGAATGCAATTTTAATGCCTTCTTGGAGTCGCTAAATTATACAAAAAAGTTCAGCTGCTGTAGAGGAGCTCGTCAGAAGCTCTATTATATGTTGGGTTCTGACCTTTCGAAAGACCTTTTCTCTGATTCAAGAGCAAGTACCATCGCCAGGCGGGTGGGTGTGCTTGAGGCCCCTCGTGACCTTTACCTGACGTGATACAGTCACTAATTACTGCTGCTTTTACTTATGTATGCCTCTTTCGGGTTAGTTTTTCCTCTGTATCCATGTTTACGAGTTGAATTGTTCGGTAGCTCAAACTAGACTGCGTGTTGTCGACCAAACTGAAGAAATAATAGGTTTACAGACCAAGCTTTCACTGGGAGAACGTTTCTCTCTGTATAGAGTTTAGGCCATAGCTTGACAAAGCTTAACGCGGACCGAAATGTTGTCTCAATGTCTGTTGAGCAAAGTATATCCTCTCAATCCGCGAGCTTTTTTTCTTTTGTCAGTATTTCAACTTTAGAGACTCGTCTGTGATGTTGTGAGTAGGAAGGAGGCGTTTGTCCCCAGAACTCCTAATCTAACCTTATCTACGATAACCTAACTTACCTGCTTTCTTTCTTATGTTCAATGATTCTAGCGACTGGATTTCGCCGAATCTTCCCAATGTCAGAGGCATTAGAGCCTAACCAAATGCTCTTCAACACTAACACAAACTCAACCACATACATACACACAAAAGGGGGATTATGAAATATCATGTGGGGGAGAATAAGCCAGCTGTGAGAGAGAAAAATAAGTCGGGTGTAGGAAGGAGGATTAGCTAGCTGCGGGGAATGATAAACCAGCTGTTGGGAAAAGATAAACCAGCTGTGGAAAAAGATAAGTCAGCTGTGGGGAAAGCATTAATGGATGCGTGATGAATAAAAATCGACTGTGGTTACAAGAATTGCTTGGCTCTGACGGAGAATAAATTAGCTGCCTCAGATGAGGAAGAGAATCATTAACTCGCCAGTGGAAGAAAAGTGTGAGAGAGAAAGAGAGAGAGAGAAAGAGAAATAGCGTGAGGATGAGAGGGAGTTAAAGGATTATTTGAGGTATCCACACCATCCTACAGGATAATATTCTACAAGGGAAGGCTTACCTGTTGATAATTCCTGATAACGAGGGCTACAGGGCTAAAACACTTCTCCTGCTAGGTGACGAAAATTCTTCTTAAACCATAACGTTTCGGTTGATAGCGCACTCTGCTCTCGGTGCTGAGTATCCGTGGCACGGTGCTGAGTATCCGTGGCACGGTGCCAGTCACGGTGGAAAAGTTGGGCATGTTTCCTTACATCTGCTGCCCCTGTTCACGTAGCGGTGAGTAGATACCTGGGTGTTAACCAACTGTCGTGGGTCGCATCCTGGAGAACAAGATTAAAAAGATCCCAGTGGAAATAAGACAGTCCTCGATGACGCAGTGACTTTAATGGGTTACCCTTGGTGATTAACCCTCCCTCGGGTTAAAAAAAAATCGAATAAAATCTTATCTTAATTCGTTTCATGAATCAAGAAAATTCTCACCAGAACCACGCAAGACAAGAAATTCCTACCTCCATCCAAGAATAAACTCGTACACTTATTACCTTCAAGAACCCAAATCTGGCAGGACCCATTACGTTTAAAATCTGCGGTTCTCCTTACTGCTTGGTGAACGTTCTTGTCAATTACCTTTCCATACATCTGGGTACCTTAGACAACTCTTACCACGGCCAATCCGGGGGACATTTTCTCCAGAAACAACCTGTATGTATAAGTCACTTGCCTATTCACTAAGGTCTCCATTGGCAAAGTTGGTCCCTTACTGCAGAACTCCATTACTGATACCGCTGTCTTGTGTCAGGCTTAATTTTTTCCTTTCGGTGATGACCACATCTAAAAATGCGGCATGACAATGAAATCACAGCTCAGCGCTTTCTTGGCCAGCATCTCGAGCGCTTTCTTGGCCAGCATCTCGAGCGCTTTCTTGGCCAGCATCTCGAGCGCTTTCTTGGCCAGCATCTCGAGCGCTTTCTTGGCCAGCATCTCGAGCGCCTGAAGAAAGACCAGTTTAATAACAACATTCCACACGTCACGTGGCTGAAGTGAATAACCTTCTGGACATCGTCTGTAAACTTACTATATGGTTCCTTAGAACCATATAGTATCTATATATATTTCACCCTGGAGGAGAAAAAAAAAGGCAATTCTGTACCTTTCTTTTTTGACATCTTTCTCGTCAATAAAACACCAGGTTTATCGAAAACCAACCAATAAAGATGAACTAATACAATTTTTTTCACCATCACTACTTTAAGTTCAAACATGGCGTCCTCATGGGTTTCTTTGCGCCTTCAGGAGATGAGGCGACGAATTCTTTGCAGGCGAGCAGAAATACATTGAAGATTCTTGTGCCGCCATCAGATTTTCTCCACACGTCATCCACTCCTTCCCGCCACACTTTTCACTCCCATTTTTCATAAGGCCAGCGTGAATGTGCCTGATGTTACTACTAAAACCACAAAAAAATGACCAACAGATCTTCAAGATCCAAAAAAATGACCAACAGATCTTCAAGATCCAAAAAAATGACCAACAGATCTTCAAGATCCAAAAAAATGACCAACAGATCTTCAAGATCCAAAAAAATGACCAACAGATCTTCAAGATCCAAAAAAATGACCAACAGATCTTCAGGATCCAAAAAAATGACCAACAGATCTTCAGGATCCAAAAAAATGACCAACAGATCTTCAGGATCCAAAGAAATGACCAACAGATCTTCAGGATCCAAAAACTCCACTGTTGCACGGATCCAAAGTATTCATTGGGGGAAAGGAGATGCAACAGTGGGAATACAGGTCGTGCAGGATGGATGATGCCAGCAATGTTGGAGTCATCCACCGCAGGATGCACTTATACATCACGAACTTACCGGCAACTGTTTCAGAAGGAAAATACGACCAAACATGAGATCCTGACGGCGTCACCATCATTCACTTTACTGCAACCATTTACCAAAATAATGGAGCGTACATGCTGGCTGCATCCATCGCTCGCATCATCCACGAGTCGTGCATTAAAAATGTTAGCCAACCTTGACACCCCCCTCCCTCACCTAACATCTGTGACCCCAACTCCCTCTCCTTATATCCCTGATCTTTCCTTTTACCTCACCCTTGGCCCTTTCACTTTGCTCAACCTTTCATATCTCTTGATTGACCTCATAACGCTCTATATCTGTGTATATTAAAATATCTGATAAATTTCCTAGACGAAATGTTATAGCACTAATACAGATTTCTCAGAAAAGTACCGTCTTATTCTTCAGTTATAAGCACAAATGAGTCACTGGGACATTAAGAAATATTTCCTCAGCTCCAGGACAGCGATGTGGCAGACGCAGAACCCATACATAGCTTTAAGTATATGTGTGATACACGAAACCAGGAGAAGTGAAGCTAAGAGTTGAGACTCAACCCCTGGAATCACAAATCGGGAGTATGTATGTATGTATGTATGTATGTATGTATGTATGTATATATATATGTATATATGTATATATGTATATATATATATATATATATATATATATATATATATATATATATATATATATATATATATATATATATATATAATACACTACGCGACTAGCCGAGGACTCTAACCCGTGTCGTTTTATCCCGCCTCATGGTGAAAGAAAATTCACGACGCTCTAACCCACGGGACCATACAATCCTACAAGAATCTTGCACCCATCAGAGCTAGGTGTTCTACCGTGATCCGAGGACATTCGGTGGTATGGGCGCCTCAAAGCTAATTTCATTCTACTTCCCGTTTGGTGTACTAGCCTCCACAAGCAGTATATACATATATTATTGTAACCACGAACGAGTGGTATTTAATCAATGATAACACTGCGACTAGCCGAGGACTCGAACCCGTGTCGTTTTAGTACAAACGGAGAGTAGAATGAAATTAACCCACATCATCGTATGTTCTCGGATCACGGTACAACACCTAGATCTGCTGGGTGCGTGATTCTTGTAGGATTGTATGGTTCTGTGGGTTAGAGCATCTTGAATTTTCGTTCAACATGAGGCGGGCTAAAACAACACAGGCTCGAGACATCGGCTATAATTGACCCACACACACACACACACACACACACACACACACACACACACACACACACACTATAATGGATTTACAAACACGGAGCAACGCACAGACACACGTACTTAACACATCATGATCGTATATTCAAACTCGTAAAGAAAATATATTAGCGTAAACACTGATAAGGCACGCCTGCAGTCACATTATCTCTCTCTCTCTCTCTCTCACTCTCCTTCCCTCCGTCTCTCCTTCTTCATTTTGTATGTAGGTATGTATTAATATACATATATATAGTATATATATATATATATATATATATATATATATATATATATATATATATATATATATATATATATATATATTCTTCCTAGTTCTTGTTCTTGTTTATTTCCTCTTATCTCCACGGGAAAGTGGAACAGAATTCTTCCTCCGTAAGTCATGCGTGTCGTAAGAGGCGACTAAAGATAAAAGAGAAACTTTTGTTTTTCCTTTTGGGCCACCCCGCCTCGGTGGGATAGGGGCACATAGCTGAAAGAAGAAATATATATGTCGTGCCGAATAGATAAAATTGGTCAATTAGTGATATGTACACTATAAATAAATAATATATATATATATATATATATATATATATATATATATATAATATTATTGTTTGTGTATGACAATATTTTCAGTACGGTACATAAAGTATGTCACACAGACCACAAAGTCCAACACAGTAAATCTGTTGCCGTTTCTGCTGTGGTCTGATATTTACCCCGAGCTGCCTAACCTGCATGTGCCCTTAGAGCCTTCGCTTTGTCGCCGCATCGACATAATGCCGTCACCCGATAATGGGACGTATAACGACGATCCGTGCATAAATTTTTCCCCTAATAAAATGCGAAAAACGACATATTGATCTGAGACACGATATTCCCCAATGCTTTCAACCTCCACCCCGCTGCCTCATTCAAAGAAAATGCCATATACTCACACTGCCTATGGCCTCAACCTTGTATCAACATTGAAAATTAAGATGCATTGCACCCTCCATCCTCCTCGTTGCAACATTCAAAGTTCATGTATTACACTGCCTCCAGCCTACTCCTCGCTGCAGCATTCATTATTTCAAGTTTGCATATCGAGGGTCAAACTCCACCACACATGCTCTGATCCTACTTACCTGGCATCGAAACACGCAGCCAAACCCATTTAGTCAGAGTATCATATACCCGCTCTGGTGAGCTAGTGCCAAGACATGAAAGATACAGTTGCAGACAGACAAAGACAGACATAAACAGACAAAGACAGACATAAACAGACACAGACAGACAGAAACAGACAGAAACAGACAGAAACAGACACAGACAGACACAGACAGACACAGACAGACAGAAACAGACACAGACAGACAGAAACAGACACAGACAGACAGAAACAGACACAGACAGACAGAAACAGACACAGACATACAGAAACAGACACAGACATACAGAAACAGAGACAGACAGACAGAAACAGACACAGACAGACAGAAACAGACACAGATAGACAGAAACAGACACAAACAGACAGAAACAGACAGACAGAAACAGACACAGACAGACAGAAACAGACACAGACAGACATAAACAGACACAGACAGACATAAACAGACACAGACATACAGAAACAGACACAGACAGACAGAAACAGACACAGACAGACAGAAACAGACACAGACAGACAGAAACAGACACAGACAGACAGAAACAGACACAGACAGACAGAAACAGACACAGACAGACAGAAACAGACACAGACAGACAGAAACAGACACAGACAGACAGAAACAGACACAGACAGACAGAAATAGACACAGACAGACAGAAATAGACACAGACAGACAGAAATAGACACAGACAGACAGAAATAGACACAGACAGACAGAAATAGACACAGACAGACAGAAACAGACAGCAAGACAGACAGCAAATAGACACAGACAGACAGAAATAGACACAACAGACAGAAACAGACACACAGAAACAGAAACAGACACACAGAAACAGACACAGACAGACAGTACCAGACACAGACAGTACCAGACACAGACAGACAGTACCAGACACAGACAGACAGTACCAGACACAGACAGACAGTACCAGACACAGACAGACAGAACCAGACACAGACAGACAGAACCAGACACAGACAGACAGAACCAGACACAGACAGACAGAACCAGACACAGACAGACAGAACCAGACACAGACAGAACCAGACACAGACAGAACCAGACACAGACAGAACCAGACACAGACAGAACCAGACACAGACAGAACCAGACACAGACAGAACCAGACACAGACAGAACCAGACACAGACAGAAACAGACACAGACAGAACCAGACACAGACAGAACCAGACACAGACAGAACCAGACACAGACAGAACCAGACACAGACAGAAACAGACACAGACAGAAACAGACAGAAACAGACACAGACAGACAGACACAGACAGACACAGACAGAAACAGACACAGACAGAAACAGACACAGACAGAAACAGACACAGACAGAAACAGACAGAAACAGACACAGACAGACACAGACACAGACAGAAACATACAGACACAGACAGACAGACGGAAACAGACAGACACAGACAGAAACAGACAGACACAGACAGACAGACACACACAGACACACACAGACACAGACAGAAATACAGACAGAAACAGACACAGCCAGACAGACACAGACAGACAGACAGACACACACAGACACACAGACACACAGACAGACACAGACAGACACACAGACAGACATACACACACAGACACACACAGACAGACAGACAGACACACACAGACAGACAGACACACACAGACACACACACAGACAGACAGCACACAAGACACACACAGACAGACACAGACAGAAACACAGAGAGAAACAGACACAGAGAGACAGACACACACAGACAGACAGACACACACAGACACAGACAGACACACGGACACACACAGACACAGACAGACACACACAGACAGACAGACACACAAACAGACAGACACAGACAGACAGACACACAGACAAAAACACCACAGACACAGACAGACAGACAGACACACAGACACACAGACACAGA
This sequence comes from Cherax destructor, assembly GCA_009830355.1. Classification (NCBI taxonomy): domain Eukaryota; kingdom Metazoa; phylum Arthropoda; class Malacostraca; order Decapoda; family Parastacidae; genus Cherax; species Cherax destructor. The sequence continues at coordinate 57,877 of WNWK01009198.1, forward strand.
CAGACAGACAGACACACAGACACAAAACACACACACACACAGACACAACAGACAAAAGACAGACACACACAGACAGACAACACACAGACACACACAGACAGACAGACACAGACACACAGACAGACAGACACAGACACACAGACAGACACAGACACACACAGACACACACACAGACACAGACAGACAGACAGACACACAGACACACACAGACACAGACACAGACAGACAGACACACAAGACACAGACAGACAGACACACACACAGACACACAAAACACACACACAGACAAGACAGACACACAGACACACACACACACAGGACAGACACACAGACACACACACACAGACACATACACACAGACACACACACAGACACAGACAGACAGACACACAGACAGACAGACACACAGACACACACAGACACACAGACACAGACAGACAGACACAGACACACACACACACACACACACACACACACAGACACACACACACATACACACACACATATAGATGATGTGAAGTTGATGAGAAGAATTCAATCGGACGAGGACCAGGCATAACTACAAAGGAATCTGGACAGGCTGCAAGCCTGGTCCAGCAATTGGCTCCTGGAGTTCAACCCCACCAAGTGCAAAGTCATGAAGTTTGGGGAAGGGCAAAGAAGACCGCAGACGGAGTACAGTCTAGGGGGCCAGAGACTACAAACTTCAATCAAGGAAAAAGATCTTGGGGTGAGTATAACACCAGGCACATCTCCTGAGGCGCACATCAACCAAATAACTGCTGCAGCATACGGGCGCCTAGCAAACCTAAGAACAGCATTCCGACATCTTAATAAAGAATCGTTCAGGACCCTGTACACTGTGTACGTTAGGCCCATACTGGAGTATGCAGCACCAGTTTGGAACCCACATTTATCCAAGCACGTAAAGAAGCTAGAGAAAGTGCAAAGGTTTGCAACAAGACTAGTCCCGGAGCTAAGGGGTATGTCCTACTAGGAGAGGTTAAGGGAAATCAACCTGACGACATTGGAGGACAGGAGAGATAGGGGGTACATAATAATGACATATAAGATACTGAGAGGAATTGACAAGGTGGACAGAGACAGAATGTTCCAGAGATGGGACATAGCAACAAGGGGACACAGTTGGAAGTTGAAGACTCAGATGAATCACAGGGATGTTAGGAAGTATTTCTTCAGTAACAGAGTGGTCGGGAAGTGGAATAGCTTGGGAAGCGATGTAGTGGAGGCAGGTTCCATACATAGCTTTAAGAAGAGGTATGATAAAGCTCATGGCGCAGGGAGAGTGACCCAGTAGCGGCCAGTGAAGAGGCGGGGCCAGGAGCTATGACTCGACACCTGCAACCACAACTAGGTGAGTACAACTAGGTGAGTACACACACACACAGACACAGACACACAGACACACACACACACAGACACACACACACACACACACACACAGACACACACACACACACACACAGACACACACACACAACAAACATGTACATTCGTACGAACGTAATCCAAAAGCCTCAAAAGTAACGGAGCGTGTCTTTTATATTCTCTCATTTAATGAAGCAGAGTCAGACGAGTGTAAAGTCTTCATTATTACCCAGCCTTGTGTATATTAGAGTAGGAAGGAGGTGGTGGAGGAAGAGGAGGAGAAGATAGAGATAAGTTAGTGACAGAGGAAGGGGAAGGGGGTGCAGGGAGAACAAGGATAAATTTAAGCAGTGCAGAGTCTTGGTCTTAAACTTGTGGGTTACGAAGAAGAGGGTGAAGAATCGAAAGGAAGCTGGGAAAGCATGAAAGTGGGACAGAGATAAATGGTCAAAGAAAGAGAAAGAAGATAGAAAAGAGGAGGGTAAAGAAATGAAAGAGCAATTGAGAGAAAAGAAAGATTAATTTGGTAATTACATAATGTCGTATAAGAGAAAATTTTAGAAATGACGTAATTTTAAATGAGTTCTTGCTAGCTGACCAGTTTTAAATATTTTGCACAACATAAACAAAACAACCACGGGGGAGTTGAATGGTAGCCTTTCGTATTGCAATCAACAACACATTATCAAGAGCTTGCAATGATGCAGAAAAAGAGGAGGTGGTCCAAGTAAATACGGCCACAAGGAACGTGCATATGTACTCACCTAGTTGTGGTTGCAGGGGTCGAGACATAGCTCCTGTGTGTGTGTATGTTGTGTGTGTGTGTATGTGTGTGTGTGTGTGTTTGAATGAGTGTAATAAAATACTTGTCAATGTTCAAAGATATCCCACATGTAGATAGTAAAATATCATAGGAAATTTAGAGTACATATTTCGACCCCTAACTGGGATGCTCATCAACTGAATAAACATAAAATGTAAGTAGTAGTGTATGTAGGGGTGGCAGCTCAGGTGGAAAAAAAAATGTAACCACGAACCACTACAATAGCTCTCGTCTATAATGGAACGCTTTCTCTTCATCCTACAACTGTATTGCTAAGTAATCGTTGGTCTGGGGAAAGTTTTGAAGGATTATACGGTACCAAAATTTTAAGATTTTTATCGACTTCATGTGATTTTCAGTTTTTTTTTTTTTTCAAAATTTTCCCAATTGCTTAATTCCGTCGTAGCTCACGTGATTTACTGTAATCGCATTGTTAATCATGATTCGTGTTATTAACAATCATTTTCTAGAATACGTTATAGCTATTTATAGCAAAAGTCCGTATTAGTTCAGTCCCTAATTGGCAATTAGTAGCCTAACCCATGTTCCGTAATTTTAAACAATTAATATACTCATGAAAGAGCAGTCTTAAAATATAAAAACAACATTGTTGAAACACACATAATAATGACACTAAATTGGTGTTCGCTACCAATTATATTATGTCCAATTATCCAATTATTTTTCAACCAGGTGATTTAACTGGAAATATTTAGTAATTTAGAAAGCTTTGATGAGAGAAAATAATCCAAGTGAAATTTCAAATAATGAATATATTATATATATATATATATATATATATATATATATATATATATATATATATATATATATATATATATATATATATATATATATATATATATATATAATTCACCTCATCTTTCATAGACCCATCTGCTGACACGTCCACTCCTAAATTCACCTCCTCCATACTATCTCCCTCGAATCTGATATCCAATCTTTAGTCACGTATTTTTTTTATCCTCATCACCTTACTCTTCCCTAAATTCACTTTTAATTTCCTTCTTTTACATACCCTACCAAACTCATCTACCAGCCTCTGCAACTACTCTTCAGAATCTCCCAAAAGCACAGTGTCATCAGCAAAAGCAACTGTGACAACTCCCACTTTGTATTAGATTCTTTATCTTTTAACCCCACATCTCTTGCCAACACCTGAGCATCTATAAATATGTTAAACAACCATGGTGACATCACACATCCTTGTCTAAGGCCTACTTTCACTGCGAAATAATCTCCCTCTCTCCTACATACTCTAACCTGAACCTCACTATTCACTGATTTCAGTAACCTACCTCCTATTTCATACACCTGCAACATCTGTCACATTGCTTCCCTCTCCACCCTGTCATATGCCTTTTCCAAATTCATAAATGCCACAAAAACCTCTTTACCCTTATCTAAATACTGTACACACACACACACACACACACACACACACACACACACACACACACAATATATATATATATATATATATATATATATATATATATATATATATATATATATATATATATATATATATATATATATATATATATATATATATTATAATACTTCACACACACCATTTTCGTGAAAGAAACTAATAACTTGTGTAGGGATTCATGACTCTCGAAATAATAATGACACGGGTGGTATGGTTTGTGTAGGGATTTCTGGAAATTAAATTGCAGGGCCCAGTCAAACAGCGTGTACAAAAGAATACTGTATGCTTAATTATTCCATTGACTAAAATTTATCTAGAAGTCGCTGGTCATTAATTACAGAAAGAAAAGTAGCATCAATCTCCGCCAATTAGCCTCACAATTCACTATACCAAAACACTGTTTCGTCACACCTCTGACTTCTGGAGAAATTTATTGTGCTTTTTCTCCCTGAGAAGCGGTGATGTGAAGGCAAGTGCTGCCCTGGCAACACTTCCTGTCTCGCCGGAGAGCCATACTACTAAAAGCTGCGTAAATTTCTCCCAGATATACCATATATTAGAGAAGATTTACACCTGCAAGATTCATCTTTTTTATGAGATTTTTCGTGGCCACAGTGCCTCATTGTGGAAGATATTTAGGTAGGGGAAGGGTAACTTAGGGGAAAATTCTATTCGGGTGATACAAACGACCTTCCCTATGGGTCCATAAACCCGATGGAAGGTGTTGTGGGGAAAGTTTTATATAACGGGTTCCGTCTGCCTGGAGGGGAAGGGGGATGGATTCACGGCGATGGGATGTGTTTTCGGAGATGATCCCGTGAGCGAGGTGCAGCTCTGAGGTGAGTCTCGCCAGGGAGGGAGTCTTGCTTGGGGAGATTTACTGGCTGCTTCGATTTTACAACGCTTTACTCTGAATAAATATTCTCTTGACTGTGTGCTCCTTCCCACACCTGACCCTAACAATGATGTTCCTAACAAAATCTTTGTCTGACAAACGAAGTCCTTATGCGTCTCAGCCTCCCTCGCTACAGAGCCTCCCTCGCTACAGAGCCTCCCTCGCTACAGAGCCTCCCTCGCTACAGAGCCTCTCGCTACAGAGCCTCCCTCGCTACAGAACCGACCTCGCTACAGCAGTAATTTTGGTTGCTAAGTTAGTTTGGGTAAAATATAATGTCATGGTAATTCTTGTAAATATATCAATCAACTCGTAATTGTTTTATACAAAATCGAAATTCGGAAAAAAAGGGGGGTTGTTTGGCCGCTCTTTGTACGATAAAGCTGATGGCACAGAGCTGATGGCACAGAGCTGATGGCACAGAGCTGATGGCACAAAGCTGATGGCACAGAGCTGATGGCACAGAGCTGAAGGCACAAAGCTGATGGCACAAAGCTGATGGCACAAAGCTGAAGGCACAAAGCTGATGGCACAAAGCTGATGGCACAGAGTGAGTGAGGAGATTACATGTGTGGGAGAACTATCAGGGATGATAGCTGTTTCACACATGACTGTACCTCGGATACAGTAAAGGAATCTTGCCTCAATAAGAGTCAGAGAATTTAGACACATATGCAACACTTGGGTATCTTTATTGAGGAAACGTTTCGCCACACAGTGGCTTCATCAGTCCAATCAAAGAGAACGTGAAGAACAGGAGGAGTTTGAGGTGTCAGTCCTCACTGAGTCGATGGTGTCAGTCCATCAATCTTGAATAGAATTCTATTCAAGATTGATGGACTGACACATCGACTCAAGGTTGAGGGACTGACCACCTCAAACTCCTCCTGTTCTTCACGTTTCTCCTTTGTATGGACTGATGAAGCCACTTTGTGGCGAAACGTTTCCTTAATAAAGATACCCAAGTGTTGCATATGTGTCTAATTACAACTCGTCGGTTCTCTGAACCATTCATTTAGAAGAGTCAGAGCTGGGACCAGAGAGGTTCAGTCAGGTTCAATCAGGGACGGGACGGGGGGGGGTCAGTTACATTTCAGACAACCAGTCAACATACTTCGAAAGGACATGAATGGATGCACTGTTCAAAGTTCATAGGTCACTTATCAGAAGCAATATTTTTTAAAATTCCATTAACCTGCCTCTCTTCCCCACTACCTTCATCACCACTCTGTACAAGTGACCTTCAATTGTAAATCCCATTATCCTCTTTGTACAATTAACTCACTACTCTTACCCCCCTCCTTTCTTCCTCTACCTTCGTATGTACCAATTCCTTCCAGAAATGTTCTACATATTCACGTTTTATATCGCCATGTGAAACTTTTGTATCAGATCTTCATAATTATATATATATATATATATAAACACATCGGCCGTTTCCCCCCAAGGCAGGGTAGCCGAAAAAGAAAAACTTTCACCATCATTCACTCCATCACTGTCTTGACAGAGGCATGCTTACACTACAGTTATAAAACTGCATCACCCCTCCTTCAGAGTGCCGGCACTGTATTTCCCATCTCCAGGAATCAAGTCCGGCCTGCCGGTTTCCCTGAATCCCTTCATAAATGTTACCTTGCTCACACTCCAACAGCACGTCTAGTCCTAAAACCATTTGTCTCCATTTGCTTCTATCTAACACGCTCACGCACGCTTGCTGCTAGTCCAAGCCCCTCGCACACTAAACCTCCTTTACCCCTTCCCTCCAAACTTTCCTAGGCTGACCCTTTACCCCGCCTTCCTCCACTACAGATTTATACACTCTCGAAGTCATTCTGTTTTGTTCCATCTTCTCTACATAACAGAACCACCTCAACAACCCTCCTCAGCCCTCTGGATAATAGTTTTGGTAATCCCGCACCTCCTCTTAATCTCCAAACGTCGGATTCTCTGCATTATATTCACACCACACATTGACCTCAGACATGACATCTCCACTGCCTCCAGCCTTCTCCTTGTTGCAATATTCACAACCCATGCTTCACACCCATACAAGAGCGTTGATTTAATTATACTCTCATACATTTCCCTCTTTGCTTTCGTGGATAAAGGTCTTTGTCTCTACAAACTCCTCAGTGCACCACTCAAATTTATTTATTTATTTATAGTGTACATATCGCTTTAGTTATATTTTACAAATATTGAATATTCTAAATTATTAGAGACCAAATTAAAAATATATATGTATTCAGTGGTCAGCTTGTAGTCAGAAAACAATTGCATTAAAATATATAATATAAATGCACCTGGTATTTCACAGTTATGCTGAATGATCCAATTATTCTCCAGTCAGTAGATTTCACTGGAAATATGTCATAATTTCAAACCTTTGATGACATAATTTTCAGCCTTTCGAGTGTTCCATAAAAAAACAAAATGAATGTGTGTGTGTGTGTGTGTGTGTGTGTGTGTGTGTGTGTATTTAAAGAGAACCTAAACCCCCTGTCTAGCAAATGCTAGACTGTTGCTTTCAAATCTGGCCTGTTGTGGCTGCAACAAGATTCCCATGCCTTTTTAGACATTGTTAACAAGTGTATGAATGTGAATGTTTGCATTTTAGAAGGAAAAAAAACTTAAGAAATCTCATCTTTGGTAAAATACAGCTAATACGTTATTCATTAATAATGGTTATGAGACTTGAGAATTTTCCGCTCGTTCTGCATCAGTCTCTTATTTTCCAACACGTAGCTCCTTCCAGACACAAGCTGCATCTTCAATTATTATTATCATGGGGGAGCGCTAAACCCGTATAGATTCTACAGCGTCTGTGTGTAGGGTGGAAATATAAGGCATTCAGGGAATTGGAGCGCGGATCCAATTCCCTAGATCAAGAGCCCCTCCAATATCAAGGAACCTTCCTTGAGGAGCTTTATCTTCGCAGAATCTCTTCATCTTGAAGACCACGCAGAGCATCACTGAAAGGCTCACACGCACTTTTTAAAGGCTCCGAGTGCATTTTCTTATAGATCCAGAGGGAATCTCAAAGCCGTCATGGAATTCTTATTATGTTTGGAGGAACACTTACTTTAATGTCTAAAAACAAATACTTTAAGATGTAAACTGAACCTAATGCAAAGGTAACATAGCACCTATTTCAAGGCCTATCTGGGATCTTGTTTAAGGCCAGCATGCATCCTTCATAGTAGCAGAACCTTTTTCAAGACCAGTAAGACAGACCTTAACATGCCTATAAATATCTTCCGGCGAAGCCTAAGAGGTCCTTCACAACAATGTCGACACTTCGTGAGGGTAATATAATGTGTCTAATGATCGTAAGTCTTCCTGAGATGTTATGAAACTCCTGCGAAGATCCTGAAGGTGCTAAGACCCTTAGAGCATCTCCGCCGGTAAGCTGAAGACTCGTGCTTGCCACCGGCCATGAAGGCTGTATTCTTGTTATATTCATCTGGAATAATCACGTGTCACATTCTTTGCCACATCATATCCTATTCAGTGGTGCTGTGAATTGAGCTGTAGTTGTTAGCGAGCTGAGCTGTTGACTCTGTTGTTTTATGCCATAGATGTGAATGTGGTAGTTTTAACCTTGTGATAAACTATGGGTCTCAAGTGTTGGAGATCCATTATTGGGAATTAGATGTGTCGCTAGAGGCCAGTGTTTTAGGATAGATGTGTTCTGGGTTCAGGTGTGATTTGGTGAATCAGGTCCAGCGTGACGGCGACAGTGTGGTAGCATGCGAGGCTTTTGGAGGCGACGTGAAAATACTGTTTTCCTCCAAACACGCGGGAGTCATGATGATATTTGCCTTAAATTAGATCTTGATACACACAAAAAAAGAGACAAACGAACACAGCCAATAAGACCAGACAAGGTATTTACTAGTTCACCTTAGCTAGGTCCGGCTCACATCCTGCCACTACAATATTTACATTATCAACAGTGATTGAAAATCCATTCATCTACAACTTTGCTGTCAAACTAATGATTTATTGTGTGCTTTATAGGTTTTATAGTCAATAGTTGCAAGTTCTGCCTTGATTCCGTATTTTCAGAGTCTAATGTATGCCCACTGTTTTTATATACCCATATACCATTTGTAAACTTCAATCATTTCTATAGATTTTAAGACGAGTGGTTATAATTTAACTTGGCAAGAAAGATTTATGATGCAGTGGACTAATTTTGTCGATATTCTTTGCATGTTTTCCCACACTTTTATAACCTTTCTGTAAAATGATCCAGAACTCTGCTACCCATAACCTAAATAACGCCCTAAAAAAACAACAACATGCATTGATGTCTTGGCCTCAGCTTTCCACTAATCAGACCTCATGCTTTTTTTTTTCATCCTCTCAGAATGTATTTGTCGACATATTTTCGCATAATCGGTGAACCTATTTATTTTCTGTTCCTTCATCTTCGTCGTTGATGCAAAGTGAACAAATGGGGCCAAACACTGACTCCTGATAAAAGTCCCTTGTGACTATTTCCTCCACATAAAGTTCTCTCAGTTTACGCAAGCTTTCTGTTGCCTTTCGGTTAGCCATGTCTTCCTTCAGCAATTAACTTCTGTATCAGAGGCTCATAGTCAAGAAAGACATTTTTAGAAATAGTGTTGATTCATTGATTATATTTACATCACCGTATCTTAGAACTGTATGTCCTATTCTTGATTCCATTCACTTTACCACTACTAAGGTCAGGCTGAGTGATCGGTAATTCAAAGCTTAGGATCTATGTATCCCTAAAAGCGAAGGCCAGGATTTTGCCCTGTTTGTCTGGTCTCTATTGCCATATTCCCTAGACGGGCTAACCCAGTCAGCCTTGCTAGACGCTTTCTTAATAATGAGTAGCATGTGAAGAATAAACCTGGAGAATTATCTCCCTGGTAAATAATGAAACGGATAATTTCATAGTTGTCTTCTTGATCCTAATGCAATAAGATAACAGTAAACAGGTGATACCTAAATATGCAAAATCGCCACTGTGAAAAAAAAGGGAATTTCCAAACGCTTTTGTGAAGAGCCCTTCGTGTCTAGAAGCTTTTACAGTTTCGTTTCATAGAGAATTCCCACTGTGACTTTCAAGATTGTCAAATACAACACCGCGACCTGCATCTCCGCCCTGTTGTCACGGAATGCATTACTCGCAATATCTAAAATATATGTATATAATTATAAAATGAAATCTGGAAATTATGATTAGATATAATTTTCCGAGACCACCATCTTATAAAAAAAATTTCAAACCTATTATCGCCAATGAAACGGAAATAACCACTAGCTTAATATAATAAAAAAGGGAATTAGAAAGTCTTATAAAATATATTCATACATGCAAACATACGTAAACATGCCTGAGTTATCTTTGCCTGAATAAGTTTTTTTAAACCAAGGTTTTCTAGACATGAGTGTGCATAGGAAAGAGCAGAGAAAAGCATCATATAAGCAACATACTGTTTGCTGAGACTTGTCCCACACCTCACATCTCATTCACGGGAACTTCCCCCTAAAACACATCCCATCGCCGTAAATTCAGACGCCAGACCCAACCCGACTAATAAAATTCCCCACAAGTACGTCCAACGGCCTTATGGACCCACAGAGAAGGTCGTTTGTATCACCCAAATAGAATTCACCCCTAAGTTACCTCTCGCCTATGTAAATTTCTCCTCTAAGGAGGCATTGCGGTCACGTAAATTTCCCCACAAGATGCATCTCGCATGCGTAAATCTCCCCTAAAATACGACATATCCGGGGAGAAATTTACGTAGCTTTTAGTAGAGAAGCCAAACAGGTGAGGAAGGAAGCAGCGTGAGGGCAGTTCTTCCCATCCCATGCATCGTATCTCAGCGAAAATCCCATCAATTTACCCTTTGGAGCTTTTACGTCATACAATGTTTTGACGCAGTGCATTGTGGGAGTAATTGGTAGGGAAGACGCGGGGAAATGACCAGTCTCCCTGGGAAGGAATAGCCAACGATCTGAGTGAAATAATACCCAACCACTTGAGTGAAGGAATACAACCACTTGAGTGAAGGAATACTCCAACATACATTAATACTCCTCACCATCTTACTGTATATGCGCCATGTTGTCATGCTCCTTGATTTGAGAAAGCACTCTTTAGACCTAGTCTAAATTTATAAAAAAAATGTGTTTAGTCTGCATGTAGTGCCTATCAGCCATAATTGTAGACAAGTCTTGAGTCTCTACCAAAAAACAAACTGAAAAAATACGTAAATTTTAACTCCTGAAAAAATTTCTAGGAGAAATGTAACTGAGAAGAATACGTAATTATACGTACAACTTCAAGTACTTAAAATGTAATTTCGAAATGAAACAAAAGAAATAATCAGTAATACAAGACTAATAACATGTCCTGGATAATATGAGGAAAAAAAACACTAATATATATTTTGTTATAACAAATGCCTTCTCTCTCTCTCTCTCTCTCTCTCTCTCTCTCTCTCTCTCTCTCTCTCTCTCTCTCTCTCACACACACACACACACACACACACACACATACACAGCAGGTGATCATAATATGGCAGAAGGATGCTAAAAACATATCCCTTCTCAATAATTACAGTAAACACCCTAACATAAATATATGACAAAATATACATTGACGAACGAAGAAGTAATCGTGCTCAAGGAAGGTAGGTTCTCGGAGAGACACAAGGCGGATATAGTCCAAGCATCATGATACCTGGTCAATATCCTTGGATGTTTCGCGAGTATCTCTCTCTTTGGAGGTTTGATGCATATACGTAGACCACTAACAGGGTAGGCCCTAAAGTAGTGGATCTCTTTACATGGTTAACTCTAATAGAGTGAAATACTATGGAGTGTGGGGGGGGGGTGAGTGAGAGCAAGATATGTAGTGAAATATAAGGTGTGACGAGTGAAGGGAGTGTTGCATAACAGAGTGAGGTCTGAGCTTATATAGTGCAGGAAACTGGAACCGGGTGGAAAATATTGTGGATACTGAAGCAGAGAGAGAGAGAGAGAGAGAGAGAGAGAGAGAGAGAGAGAGACGAGGCAACATTAAGGGAATGTGAGCAAAATGGATTTCAGAGTGGAACTAGAAGCAAAAATCAACTGGGAGCACGGATTGAAATAGCAGCCAACCCGAGCAGATGAGTGGGAGGCAGTTTAGTGAAGTATAAAGAGAGGGACTAAAGAGTTAGGCATTACACCAACACACTCCCCTGAGCCGCAACACAGGCAGACACAAGAATAGTTAGGAATCAGGACACAGAAAAACATTTGGTACGAGGTATATGAATGACAATACTGGAGAATGTAAAGCCATCACGGAACACCTCTCTCTTTATTAGGCACAAAAAAAATGAGAAAGTTCAAAGGTTAGCTACGAGGTTTAACCCAGGAATACGATGTCTAGAATAATGCAAAAGGTCAAGAAAGTTTCATCTTATATCAATGAGAAATTGCTGAATGAAATGAGAAATTAAAATTCGTTAAGTATTTAGAGATGAAACACAACGAGGAGACAGATGGATTGCAGAAGATACTATAAGCCAAGTGTGAGGCGGTGAAAAGAATAGAAATGACGAAGAGGCTATCGGTCCAAGAACCAGAATTCAACACCCAGTAAATACAGTATGCAAATAATAAAAAACAGGCAGTGAGAAATACAGAACGCTCTGCGAGACAGACAATTTCCATTTTGAGCCAGCTGTGAAATCACTCATTATTCCTATACTGGGAAGCAATTTTCTGGGCTAGCAACAGCGATATATTGTTTGTAACTTTTTCGGCTTGTTTGACCTACTACACACACACACACACACACACACACGGGGAGCTGAGTCTCGACCCCTGCAACCACAAATAGGTGTGTACACACACATACACAAACAATTATTTATTTTTATTTTTCGGAAGTGTTATTTTGTTATAGAAGGATAGAAACACACATACAGTCACTCAAAAGCGCTAAAATGCTTCATTTTAACTCCCATATAACATTTTTCATTTAAAGAAAAAGGGTGTTTAAATTATTGTAAGTAATAAAGAAGGGGATGGAAGGAGGAGGAGGGAGAGAAGGGCAAGGTAAAAACTAGATGAGAGGAGATAGGAAGATGATCGGAATAATAACAGTCGAAGAAGAAAGACGGGATGAGGAGTCAGGGTTTGTTTAATGGAAGTCGGGAGGTCAGAAGACAATAAGGAACAGGAAGGGAGAAAGGGGAAGAGAAATGAAGGGATATCTTACAGATAACAGGGAGGGGGAGGAAAGAGAGGAAAATTACTCTCTCTCTTTCTCTCTTCCCTCTCTCTCCCTCTTTTTTTTACACAGGGTTTGACAAGGTTAGGATGGGGATTCTCTCTCTCTCTCTCTCTCTCTCTCTCTCTCTCTCTCTCTCTCTCTCTCTCTCTCTCTCTCTCTCTCTCCCCCGGAGTTTGTTCCAACACACACCTGAAATGGAGTCATGCTTCTCCTGAAACTACTCAAGGCCAAATCCACTTTGCGAGTTCACTGGACCGCCAAAAATCCTAATAGATTCTTTCTTCATATACTCGAAGTTGACTCAGCCGATTTTCTGCCGGAGTTAGCCTCGAATGTGCGTTTAATCTGGCGTGTAGCGTTGAATATTTGCCCTTAATAAACAGATATAAGGAGCCGTGGTGTGGCTCAGGCGAGACTTGCCTGCCACGCGAGGGCCTTCAATTTGGCCTTAAGGGAACACCAGGTGGATAATATTCCTCGCGACGCTTACTCACTCGAACTTTATAAATTACTTTAATTTATTTGTACATTATGAAAGATACTAAATCTGACTTATTATACCAGATGTGACTCCCTTTTACTTGAGCACTCTCCTTCACCCTCCTTCACCCTCCTTCACCCTCCTTCACACTCCTTCACCCTCCTTCACCCTCCTTCACACTCCTTCACCCTCCTTCACCCTCCTTCACCTCCTTCACCATCCTTCACACTTCCACTTTGGAACGCAAACTTCTCGTCACGCAGCTCTAAATGACCAACATGGATTTACCGAATTGTATGTATGTATGTATGCATGTGATGCATGTGTATATATATACAGGGAGGTACCACCTCTAGAACTCTACTGGGGACCCTCATCCTCAAAGACAATAAACGTACCTCGGGGAAAACTCAAGGTTCTCCCCGGATCTGTTTGAATATTTTCTTCTCCTACCACCCCCTATATATATTATACAAGTGCTTTATTAATAGACAGAATACATTGACAGAAAACACAAAGATGAATACATTGGTACAATATATCAATATATTTGTTTATATTTCGAACATTTCGAAGTCTCAAACTCCATTATCATTAATATAAATGAACACATTACGATGCATAATAGCTGGTTTGCATAATGAAAATGTTCTGTTTGAAACAAAATAAACTATGGTAGACCAGCTTATCCTACCAATAGAACGATGTGAAGATCCAGCACTAGAACTCTACAGTCAAATGTAATGTTTGTATTGTGAATTATTTCTGTCGTCAGTTAATTAGGCAGTCCAGTAGCCAAGGTATGCACTGGGAGTCATTGCCTCCCTGGATATTATCTTTGCTTCCTCTTGCACTGTTATCTATTTACTTCAGCTGTAATTATTTGCATTTTGTATATTGGGAGACTTACTTAGACTTTTATGGATGCTCTTGCGATACGAACTTCCAGGACCTAATTCCAGATAGTTTAATTATCTTTCGAGATGGAGTACAAGATATCTTGTGACTTGATAAAGCCCACTGTGTGGGCAAAACGTTGTCAATAAAGGATCACATTATACAAGTAATACCACTATCTCCCCGCTGCTACCAGCATCCCTTCAATACTTACAATCCCACCGCCTCTGTCAACCTCAAATCCACTACAATAACCTCTGCCACTAACACTCCTCCTGCACCTCCACTATCACCACCACCTCTGCCACCAACACTCCCCCAACACTCCCCCAACACTCCCCCAACACACCCCCAACACCACCACAACTACCAGCAACTTGACCTCCTTTGAAGGTGTCATTATATCGTGACAATCTGGTTGGTATTTCCTTTGTGACTGAAATAGAGCTAATATTGTAGTCAATATTACTCTAATATAGCATGAATGCACTCTCTCTCTCTCTCTCTCTCTCTCTCTCTCTCTCTCTCTCTCTCTCTCTCTCTCTCTCTCTCCTATACCCCCATTAAGACACTGAACAACTTTAATAATGTAGATGAATGGTTAAAAGAACCGACAAGTTATAAATTAGACACATATGCAACATTTGGGTATCTTTATTGAGGAAACGTTTCGCCACACAGTGGCTTCATCAGTCCAATACAAAGTAGAAAGGTGTAAGGAGAGGAGGAGTTTTGAGGTAATCAGTCCCTCGGCCTGGAGTCGATGTGTTCAGTCCATCAATCTTGTAAAAAGTACTGCATATGTCCGTAGAGGTGGCTTATATATACCCAAATGTTGCATATGTGTCTAATTTATAACTTTAATAATTCCTCAGGACACGCCTTCAGGAAATTAAATCCCAAACAATTATTGTAACCTAGTATCCCTGGGATTACCTGGCTGGCATCTTCCAACACGATCCATTAAACGCAAAAGATCTGTTAAGTCCAATCAAGAAAACTGTTGTTTTTCAACATGTTAATCAATCCATTGCAAAGCCACTGACGTCACCCGCAAAAGCTAACTTCAGAGTTAAATGGAAAAAAAAAAGAAATCCTCGAATCAGCTTTAATCTCGACCAGGCATAAATTCAGCAAGTCTTCAAGACGATGGAAACCAAGACTCAGTTACCGTTTTCATCTTATTATGTCGCATCACTGCCGCAAATATAGTGTCTCCAGCTCCTCCTCCATCTGGGTCTTTATATTTAGAAAAATCGTCAGAAAAATGTAATTGAAACACATAGGGACAAAAAATTATGTGATTAACGTTTTAGCTTAGATGAGTTAATTCTTGTAGATCAAATCTATTTGTATGTTATTAAAGAGTTTAGGGATTACTACAAGAACTGAATTGTGGCAAATTACATTTCCAAGAGTTTGTGAAGGGTTTGTCTTAAGAATACAGCACTGAAAGTGATGGACATTATTGCAAGAGATTTAACTCAATGCCCAAATGCATTAGGGCTCAGTTATAAACTGTTTTTTTTATCATTTACCAGTTTTAAGGTAACATTTGTCTATATTACAATTAGGCCAACTCAAGAAGTCTGAGGAACTACACATGAGCAACTTCTGAGTATTTACACTGAAGAAATTTTTGCTAACCCGTTGCTGTGGAGACAATGAACTTTGTCCATGGAAGCAAAGAGGGAAATTCACCACCCATGTTTCACACCTATATAAGAGCGTTATACCAACGCTCTTATATGGGTGGTGAATGTTGCAACAAGGAGAAGGCTGGAGGCAGAGATGTCATGTCTGAGGGCAATGTGTGGTGTGAATATATTGCAGAGAATCCGTAGTTTAGAAATAGAGAGGTGCGGAAGGAGTTGTTGAGGTGGTTCGCACATGTAGAGAGGGTAGAACGAAATGGAATGGCTTCGAGAGTGTATAAATCTGTAGTGGAGGAAAGGCAGGGTAGGGGTCGGCGTAGGAAAGGCTGGAGGGAGTGGGTAAAGGAGGAGACAAATGGTTTTTAGGACTTGAAGTGCTGTTGGAGTGTGAGCAAGGTAACATTTATGAAGGGATTCAGGGAAACCGGCAGGCCGGACTTGAGTCCTGGAGATGGGAAGTACAGTGTCTGCACTCTGAAGGAGGGGTGTTAATGTTGCAGTTTTATAACTGTAGTGTAAGCACGCCTCTGGCAAGACAATAATGGAGTGAATGATGGTGAAAGTTTTTTTCTTTTTTGGGCCACCCTGCCTTGGTGGGAGAAGGCCGATGTGTTAATAACAAAAATAATAAACAGAGATGATATACGAAAATAGTAGATGAGGCAATCAGTCCTTCAGCTTTGTAGAACTTTACACAGAAGACAGTGGAAGATGAAGTAATTAGTAGCATCAAGATGACTTCCAAACATCCTAGTTGATGTGTATTTTTCCTGGTGTTTACGAGACCACCTCCCAGCTAAGATTTTTGTTTACTCTCCGGCCGTCTCCCACCGAGGTAGGGTGATCCGAGAAAGAATAAACACTTTCACAATTATTCAGTTCATCACTGTCTTGCCAGAGGCACGCCACCATTACAACTTAGATGTCCCTCTCACCCAAACCGCAATATCCCCAGTCCTCCTTCAGAGTGCAGGCACTGTACTTTCCACCTCCAGGACTCAAGTTCGGCTAACCGGTTTCCCTGAATACCTTCATGGGGGTAGGTATAAAATAAAGGACTCAAGAATCATAACACAGTTTAAAATAAAGTGAAATATAATAAACAGACGATATAATGCTGAAGGGAGGTCGAGAGAGGTGCTACTGACTCACCTCACTTGTCTCCCAGGATATATACAGGAGACATATATAGAGGCGTATTTCTCTCAGTGTATTAATGCTGAGAGTTTACTTTAATTCATTTAATAAGGATTGAAATATTGTCTAGAGGTGAAAAATGTTACCTACGGCATTATTTGCTGACCGTAATGTATTCAATAGGTTTTAAACGTTATTTGCCAACCACAATCTGCCTCGTCCCTAGTAAAAAGTTCTTGATCAGAAGAATTGGACCTGTCCTACCCATTATTGGATCAAATCTGATCATCTCCCATTCTATACACCCCTGCATGACCTACCTGCTGCGTTCAGTAGTGACCAGAACATAACGAAGGAAGGTGGAAGCAGGACTGCTGGCACATGTTAAGCGACCCTGATTACCTACCTGTTGCACCAGTTGCACTACTACAATATCCACGGGAAAAGGCTGATCACCTAGAGAGCCATGCAGCACCTGGGAAAAAACAGAAGTAATTAGGTTTGATTCAAGCTAGGCGACGGTAGTTCCAATTCTTTGGATCACAAGAACTTCACTATCTAGGCACTGCTCTTTCAAGAGCGTTCTGGTGGGGGCGGTACTGACTCCTCTTCCGTTTAGAGGCCTGATCAGTGTTCTCTTTATAAGAAGTAATGAGAGACCAGTGTTTGTTTATATCATACAATACAATAACCAACCTGACTGATTATATTTTATATTTTGCCCCCGAAGCGGCTAATTTATTGTGTACCCCATATCCATCCTGTGGACGGTAGAGCATATGGATACACAAAAGACCGAGGAACTAGGCCCTAAAAGGGTTTACAGGAGTACATCTGGATTTACATATACAGTTTGCTTATCTGTTGCAAACAAATTTAGGAAATTTGCTTAATATATCTGGTATCTTATTTGCATTAATATATCTTGACATATCACACAGATTATTATACTATCTCTATATTCCTCATTTAGTCAACCTTACTGATATATGGAAAGAAATGGTATAAAATACAGACACGATGTAAAAAAAAACACAGCTGGACTATAATACGAACCTTCATTAACAACGTTTCGCCCATACAGTGGACTTTATGAAGCCACTGAAAAAAAAGCCAACTGATGATTTTATCAACGCCATTGTAACTATTGTTTGACGATATTATTTAAAAGCTAAACAGTAATAAACCTGCCACTTTAATGCAACACCTCAACAAAGGCATAAAATACAACGGAAAAAAAAAAACAAAGGCGCAAAACATATTACTCCTGACAATGTCAGAGAGAGAACAAAAACACGTTCACTAAGGACATCTTTACTGAACACGTTTCAGTCGAAAATCCCAAGACTGAAACGTATGAAATAAAGATGTCCTCTGCCTGTATGAGCGAGTAACCTCTCATCCGTAACCAAAATAATTAATATTCACAAATCATAAGAGACATATCACCCAGCAGCTGTCGTTAAGGATTTGTTTCAAGCTCCACAACAGATGTGTATGACTTCCTGTGACTACCTGTAGCCTGATTACTAGCGCACTCAGCTTACACATTGAGGTCCGTGGTTCGATCCCCAGTGCGGGTGGGAACATTAGGATGTGTTTCTTTAAGATACCTGATGTCCCTGTTCACCTAGCAGTAAAATAGGTACCTGGGTGTTAGTCGACTGGTGTGGGTCGCATCCTGGAGACAAAATTGACCTAATTTGCCCGAAATGTTCTGCATAACAAGGGTCTTTCTATATAGTAGTATGACATTGATGTCAGCTATGGTCTGTATACCTTGTACATGTACTGGTAGATATAAAGATTATTATTATTATTATTATTATTATTATACACGTGCTCTGGGAGACACCAAATCTACTTCACTCTGTCTTCACAGTTTATTTTACTGGATAAATCTTCCAAGAGGACAACATTGCTCTTTTTCTTCTGCGTGCACGCGTGAGTGTCTTCACCACGGAGGCTGCAGAGCTTGCAAGAAGATACTCCAGTGGACCCATGAAGACCAAACAAGATGGTCCAGGCAACACTAGGTGAGACTTCATTCCCCTTCCTTCACCCTTCCATAACCCTTTCTTTCACCATTTCCTAACCCTTTCCTTCATTCCTTAACCCTTTCCTTCATTCCTTAACCCTTTCCTTCATTCCTTATTCATTTCCTTCATTAACTAACCCTTTCCTTCGCTCCCTAACTCTTTCCTTTATTCTCTAACCATTTCCTTCGTTCCTAACCCTTTCCTTCATTCTCTACCCTTTCACACCCTTTCCTTAATTCCACAACCCTTTCCTTCATTCCTAACCCTTTCCTTCATTCCCTAAATCTTTCCTTCATTCCTTAACCCTTTCCTTCACCCTTACCTAACCTTTTCTTTCAATTTTGTATAAATCTTACCTTCATTCTTAACCCTTTCCTTAGCCCTTCTCTTCACCCTTCCTTATCCCTTTTATTTCCCCTACATCAGTCTCTCTGATAAATAGCCTGGCTGAAAGAGTAGTGTCTGCTAGGCGATTATCGGACAGAGGATCGAGTTTCCACGATTCCTTACGCTGAGTGGTGAGGTGAGAGATGAGAGGGAGGGGAGAAGTGACTAGATAAACAGAAGAATAAATGTAAAGATAAATCAGTTCGTTGATAAAAAAAGAATAGGAAGAAAATGAGAATGTATTGTTAGTGTGGCAAGTTAGGATTGGTCGTATTATTATTAAAGGGATTCCATAAAAGCTTGAGAAAGGGATTTAACGAAATCTTAATGAAAGGGATTTAATGGAAGCTTAATTAAGTGAATCCAGTGGAATCAGGATTGATTGGATTCAAGGAAAGCTTGACAAATGGAGTCAGAAGCTTCATAAAGGATTGAAAAAGCTTGATCAAGGGATTTAACGGAAGCTGAGGGACCTGTGTAGCATGTAGTGTAGAAACCAGGTCACTGGTGAAGAACAGGTGATGACATCAGGCCACCTGGTTGCCTCGTCTCGTGGCAGCAGGGACTCAACAAGGGTAGTTACACGTATGATACTACTACACGTGCATGTATGATACAATTAAACTGCCTGCATGATACTACACGCAGGTTCCCTACTGTCACGTGACGCGGCCCTTTGATGACATGAGTCTTTCACCTGACCTTCACAGAGGTCTACTTTCTTCATTACATATACCGTCTTCTCTCATTTAGTGACCAAGGTCCTGGACCGGAACGTTTCCAGTGAAGATGTCTTTTCATCACCATTTACCTATGGAAAAAGATACATTGCATAAACTAGAACATTATATTGGAAAAAATGCCCCTGGATCGAAATCTTTTAAAATAAAATGTCCTTCTGTTTGTATTTAGTGGCCTTTTTTTCCCCCAGCAACCCGTCTTTGTCACATGCCATTTTTACTACATACACTTGTATACAAAACCACGGCAGGAGTTGAATGATAGCTCTAGGTATTTCGTGTTGCAATCAAAACATTAGAAGCTTTCAATATTGCAGAAAGGAGGAGGTCCAAGTGCGGGTGAGCTCTCCCACACTCCAGTAACATTGCTTGATGTGTTGATTGTAACACGAAAAGCCTAGAGCTATCATTCAACTCCCTCCTTGTTTTTTTTCATCTTGTGTCGTTTGTTTGCAATACTTGCATTAATATATATATAT
>WNWK01009199.1:0-40000 GCA_009830355.1 Cherax destructor
TTTCAGACTCCTTAGTGCTTTACAGGCTATCCGTAAAATTGATACACCTCACCCCCTAGTTCTTCGTATCCACCTTTGTTACGCCGTATCTTTAGCAAGCATAAAGATATTTTTTTTTGTTGGGTCCCTGGTCATGTTGACGTACAGGGCAATGAACAGGCAGACACTGCTGCGCGGTCAGCAGTACATGACCTTCCAGTTTCATATAGAGGTGTTCCTTTCACGGACTATTTTGCGGTCATTGCTACCCACCTTCGCACCCGTTGGCAACAACGCTGGTCTGACCTGCTGAATAACAAACTTCATTCTATTAAACCGGTTATAGGTTTCTGGCCTTCTTCTTGTCACCAATGTCGAGGTTGGGAGACTACTCTCTCCCGTCTTCGCATCGGCCACACTCGTCTTACTCACGGGTATCTCATGGAGAGGCTCCCTGCCCTCTCTGTGAGCATTGTCAGGTTCCAGTGTCTGTTCGACATATCCTGTTGGACTGCCCACTCTATCAACGAGTACGCAGAATTTACCTTCAACGACGTCTTCGCTCTGCGGCCCTTTCTTTACCTTCCCTTCTTGCAGATGGACCCTCCTTTAATCCTGACTCTCTTGTTGACTTTTTGACAGAAACTGACTTACTACACAAACTCTGAAGATTATACCTCTAGCACCTCCCTCAGTCCCTTCTACCTCGATCTCTTGCTACCCTCCTCCCCTGCACTACCCACCGTCATCTAGCACTCCATACCCTACTAATCGTCCATCTCCCTCTTACACCTCACTCTCCCTGCATCCTACAATAACCTGCAGCGCTGTATAACCCCTGTGGTTTAGCGCTTCTATTTGATTATAATAATAATAATTTGCTTCATCCTCTTTAAATGTCCAAACCCCCTCAACAGTCCCTCCTCAGCCCTCTGGATAATACTTTTAGTAACCCCACACTTCCTCCTAATCTCCAAACTTTGAATTCTCTGCATAATATTCACACCACAAACATTGCCCTCAGACATGACATCACTGCCTCCAGCAACATTCACAACTTATGCTTCACACCCATGTAAGTGTTGATACCACTATTCTCTCATCCATAGATAACATTCTTTGTCTCCACTGATGCGTCAATGCACCACCCACCTTTATCCCCTCATCAGTTCTATGGTTTACACTTTCACAGACCTTATCTGCCAACAAGTCCATTCTCAAATATCTGAACACATTCACTTACTCCATACTCCCTTCTTTAAGTCTGATATCCAGTCTTTCATTACCTAAATTTTTGTTACCCTCATCACCTTGCTTTCCTATGTTTACTCTTAATTTCCTTCTTTTACATTTCCCAAATTCATCCACCAATCTTTCCAACTTCTCTTCAGACTCCCAAAAAAGAAACTGTGACAACTCCCATTTTACATTAGTTTCTTCATCTTTTAATCCCACACCTCTCCCCAACACCCTAGCATTCACTTTTTACAACCCCCATCTATTATTGATGAAAAAAATGAAATGCCTGGAAATCAGTTAATCACACAATACCACAGCACAGAATCAGGGTGGCTTTAGTTATGCAAAACCTTTGCACAACTCATCCTACATGGACAGATGCCTACATGTGGCATAATCCCAAACTCCATCCCAGCACCTGACAGTGATATCCTGAAACTGTCTTCACACTACTACATTTCGCTGGATGGAATACATGCATTAGTAGGGTTTATTCCCAACATGATAAAACTTGCGAGCAAAATAATCATAAAAGTAATAATGTTGATGGAATTACCGACAATATGTTAGGTAAAAGGACACAAGTGCAACCAATGTTACATTTTACTGTGGCAACATTTCACTCTCCAGGAGCTTTATCATGGCTTGACAAAGCTCCTGGAGAGTGAAACATTGCCACAAAATGTCAGTTGCACGTGTCTCCTTTTACCTAACATAATCTTAAAGGCTTGTTCAGCTGTGCCTTCATATAAGTTAATTACATTACATTCATGGGAAAGTAGTCAACCAATGGCAGTCACAGTCCATCATTACACCAATAATAACCAACAAAATTTAAGTATATCTTCACTATTTTTGTTATTGCTTTTAGTATATAATGTCGAGTGCCAGGTAGGTTCCACTCCTGCCATCGGGGAGACAACCTCGAAAACAAATCATAATAGCATCACTCTAAGTCTGATGTTTAGGCTTTCAAATGTTAAATTAACTTCAAATATTTTTGTTACTTTCAGGGAGCCTTATAATAAAGAAGAGTTAAATAATTTTAATTTATTTTCCTTTTTTTATATAAATTGGAGTAATTAATGTTTCACGAGTAGCTGCTGCTCTGTTAGTCTACAACAACAGCAACCAAAAAATCTGACATTAAACAGGATTTAAGATTTAAATGACAACTTTGTGCACTTTACATTAATCAGATTTAATATTACTCCTCCATGGAAAGCACTAAGGCCATATGAGTTATACAAAGTATGGAAAATAGGAGGTAATTAGGTTCAATGCAAGGAAGGGTAGGCTAGATCCACGTCTCTGGATCAAGAATCCTTCACCAGCATCAAAATGTATCCTAAATTATTTAACAAAGTATCCATGATAATTCTATGGCTTCCTAAATTCAATACAAATCCTCGAGGGAGGTGCCTTGATACTGGTGAGGGGGCTCTTGATCTGGGGCACTAACTTATTTCTCATTTCTTAGATTGAACCTCAATGCCTCCCAGGCCTGAGGTGCTGTATGACTCGTACAAGTTTAGAGCTTCCCCCTTGATTAAAATAAATAAAAATTTAATAAGAGATTTCAGCAGGATATCCAGGCAGAGAGCTTGATATGGCCTAATTTACAGCTCAGCCTTACACTCCCTCCTTTCTCTAGTAAACAGATCTTTCAATTATGCCCTAGTGTTAAATTATTTAGTCAAAAGATATAGTATTTAGGATTGTCACTGAATACATAAATATAAATAATTTTAGATTTATAGTACAAGCAAAGGCATGATGTATACTTCTAAATATTTTTGTTGTTAATGCTTTTCAAGACCACTGGAATATACTCATGCTCCTGGGATTCTCAGAAACTAAATTAGTGATCAACTGTAAAAATAATTAAAAGTAGATGTACATGAAAAATGTGCACTGAAGTTTCATATAACATTCATCAGTTTCTCCAAAATTCTGTTGCCATGGAAAAATTTTCACCTCTAGGCATCCCTAACTAAACATAATCCAGTCTGCTCTTAACTCACGTAAAACTCAGTGTAAGGTGAACATTTACTGGACAAGGTTTCACTGATTAGAAACTATAAAGTTTTCTTAATAAAACTAGCACTTAAGCACAATATTAACCAATAAAGACTTCCCTTGTTTGTAATTAAATTTTTTTGACTGACTCTTTTTCACTAATTATCTTGTAGTTTTATTTTCTTGTACACAAGAACTAGTCTTGCCAATGTACCACCTTTCCAGTTTTTCAGGAATATACACCTTATTACTTTTACATCTATGGTTAGTTTTTTTTTTTTTTTTTACAGTAAGTCACAAACCTATATCTCGCCATGATAACTTGCATTGCATACAATCCTTTAATGTGTATGATGCAGGTTTCTCGAATCACTGATGACCCGAGTCCTCTACATGATACTGTGTATACAAATCTTCAGAGGAATAAAATTTTGTAAAAAAAAAATTTAGTACTTTTTTGTAAAGATCTTTTGTGCTAAGTTCAAACTACTATATATTTTAATGTGTGTATTTAAAGCCACTTCATCTTCATCAAATAATAATATACATCTTAAACAGCTCATAAAATACAGTACCAATTTTGAGGGTTTTGGCCTATCTGATTATGTAATCAAGAATTTTTTACCTACTTATTTATTAGCGTACAAGCTATTTTTTTTCATTCAACCCAAGAATGTTATCACAGGTTTGGAAAAAGGCACAAATTATTGTTCACATGGAAAAATGCTTTGGGCAATTCAAAATTATTATAAACTTTACTGCAAAAAATAGTCTGAATGAATTATGAATAACATTCAAATTATACTTCACATGGTTCAACACCATTTTATACTCGTGTTTAATCTTCAGTACTGAAACAAAATTTATACATGTACATCAAAATATGCTCTTCACTACAAGACGGTATAAGTCAGAAAAACCATGTAATACAAAAATGTAAAAAAGTTGAAAATATTTACCACTAAAGATCTTACAAAAATGGGAAGTTGGAGTTAAAATATATGAAAATCACTTTATCCGGGCTAAAACCTGAGCTCTGCGATCAGTGTTCTGAAAGAGAGCTCTGATAAGCTGCTTTGCTTCATCTGGGGTGAACTCATTGGCTAATGGACCTTTACCCTCAGCCCACCGATCTAAAATGTCTCTAAGACTAGCCCCTAAAATAACAATTAACTCGCAGAATTTTCCCCACAACCGCACTTGCCTTATTACATCTCCTGGATTTGTTTTCGTTTCACCCTCCACCTTTAAAAAAGAAATTATTATTATTATAATCAAAAGAAGCACTAAACCACAGGGGTTATTAAAAAAAGAAAGAATATTACATACCCAACAAACTTACCAAGTTATTTTCTGTAATTCAGATTAATCAGTAGTTATTTATGACGAACATTGTTATGCCTTCTGTCGTGACTTCCTAAAATGTTCAGGTTTTTATCTTTATACAGTGGTACCCCGACTTACGATGGTCCCCAAACTCGCCCTTTTATGCAAGTTTATTTTTTTAAATGCTTTTGTAAGTGTAATTTTCGGGGTGTAAAAGGACTAGTCTATTTTACATCATTCCTTATGGGGATAAATTCGTTTGGTAATGGCACTTGAACAGCATTCTTGAATGAAAAAATATCGTAAGTCGGGGTACCACTGTACTACTTTTATATCTTCAAACATAAGAGTCAAAATAAATACTTAACCCTTTCACTGTCAAGACCCTCTAAATTGAAAGCCACTTCATCACCATTAAAAAAAATAATTTTATCTTCTAAAATGGTACCAAATCTTGTCATCACCATTAAAAAAAATAATTTTATCTTCTAAAATGGTAC
This sequence comes from Cherax destructor, assembly GCA_009830355.1. Taxonomy (NCBI): domain Eukaryota; kingdom Metazoa; phylum Arthropoda; class Malacostraca; order Decapoda; family Parastacidae; genus Cherax; species Cherax destructor. The sequence continues at coordinate 5,064 of WNWK01009199.1, forward strand.
CAAATCTTGTACCAAAAGTAATGACACCAGAAATGCAAAATCTGTTGTAATGTCAGGAGTACTTTATGCAAGAGTAATTTCACCAGTTTGAGATCTATTTTTGGTACTATTCACTGATCAAAAAAAAAAAAAAAAAAAAAAAAAAAAAAGTCAATAATTTGGCCCATTTTACACTATTTAAAAGAAATTCCAATTTAAAAACATTCCAAAACAAACTTTGTAGGCATTGCAGCCACTAAAGAAACCTTCCCTTTGTTTATTAATCACATCTTTTCTATATCACTAGTATTAATTCACTCTCCTGACAACAAGACAGTCATAAAACTATGAAAACCACCCTAAAAAAAGTAGCTGTTTTAACCCAAGTGCCTCACTTGGTGAGGCAGAATTTTTGTTTTTTTATATTTTGTACACCCACCACAGACCTATTTTCTCATGTCTAGGACAAAATTTGCCATTCACAACAAATTTGAGGGTGCTATGAATTATTTGTAGATCTATGTGACTGACAGTGAAAGAGTTAATATCGAACAAGAGGCAAGAGATTGCACTTGTCTGTATAATGTGTAAAATAAGCAAATACTGCCTCATCATGAAATATACACAAAGCAAGAAAGCAGTAGCAAGGACACAGAATGAGAGTTGGCAATTCAACATGAATCAGCAAAATAAAAGCTTAAGAATTAACAAGGGGTTGAACAATAATTGGCTCTCCACCCCCCACTCTCCTTTAGAAACACACATGATTCAGACTACAGTAATGAAGGTGGTTTCAAAATCCCTTAATGAACATCCTTACTTGAGATTGCATCTTGAATTTAATATACATACACTGTTATAATAAAAAAAAATCATTAACAAAACAATTAGTGCAAATGTTTAATATCCAAGAAAAAATATCATTTATTACTATTTTTTTTAAAACTAGCTATCATGAAGGAAACATGCACATTAACTCTGATGCTGATCTTAAACCCAAAGTTTAATGAGACACTTAACTTTTCTTTATATTACTTTGTGCAATGACAACATAAAATACTGTATATCAAAATAAATTAAAAAGTACAAATTATATTTCTTTCAACAATTGAGCCATATCCCACCGAGGCAGGGTGGCCCAAAAAGAAAAGCAAAAGTTTCTCTTCTTTATAACTTTAGTAATGTATACAGGAGAAGGGGTTACTAGCCCCTTGCTCCCGGCATTTCAGTTGCCTCTTATGACACACATGGCTAATGGAGGAAAAATTCTGTTCCACTTCCCCATGGAGACAAATTATATTTATAATTAATATATTATGCAGTACTGTATGAATTTTCCCACATTAAAGTGAAAGGTATGTATGAAACTTCCTCTGTATGTCTTGGTAAGTAACACTTGTACATCACCACTCAAATATCATCATTGCTGATTAACATTAACCTCAGTAGTTTTAATACTGTATCTAAGGATTATATAATTTCTGTTAAACAACCATTACTGTTAATGTTCAAGACTGAGAAAAAATGTGGATCTTACCTGAAAGAGTGGTGGCACATTATCCTTCAAAAGATTGAGGAGATTAATAAGAGCAAGAGCTGCATCAGCTGATATGTCTTCTAAACTCACCACACGAGCTACCACTTCTTCTACTACTGACCCCACCAATGTACCTGTCAACGTAGCCAGTGAATAAATCAGAAGTCACATGTTTATGTATTTCTATATGACCCATAACGGTTTAATGCTTTTTTTTTTTATCCCCTTGAGAAATATTAAGCTACATACTGGCAGAATAGCTTAACATTACAGGTAAGAAAATTCCCTTAATTATTAAGAGGAAAAACTCACCAAGTAGTTTCATTCTACAAAAGTAACAATGAAAAACTACTCTAGAAAGAAATAAGAAACTAAAACAAAATTTTTCTCAATTATACTATAACAATGCACCACTTTGGAGAGAGATGTAATTATGTGAAATATTTACCTATGGCTTTGGTATATACATTATGAGGAAGTACATTTTGCCAGACACTGTGAAGTAGCTGAAGTTGGTGAATCACCTGTCGCATACCCTGCTGTGCCTTGTTCGCTCCACTTGTATCACACCCAATTGTGTCTAAACCTGTAATTAAATTTGTTTTTATTTTGAAGTGCAACAATAGTAGAAAAGAGAATCTAGCAAATCACACTATGGTAAGCAGAAAGCATTTAAAAAAAATCTTTACTTGCACTAATACTTTACCATTCTATTGACAATTACATCATCCCAAAAACTCTAGTTCACTAAGTTGATATAAACCACACCATTGATTAAAAAAAGTCATGAAAATTTTACTTTTGTATTGATATTTGACTAAGTTAAAATGGCCCACATTCCAAGGACCTACCATAGATAGTAGTAAACCCTATACAGTGGACCCCCGAGTTTCGTAAACCCCGGAAATCGTACATTTATGTAAGTATAATATTGTAAGTGCTTGTGGAAAAGTATTTTTGGGGGTCTGAAATAGACTAACCTACGTGACATTTTTTCTTAAGGGGTAATTCGTCGTAACGGCACTTGAGCAGACTTCAGGAGTGAAGTTTTTACGAAAACCGGGGGTCCACTGTATACAGTGGACCCCCGGTTTTCGTCATTTTTTCGTTCCAGAATGCTGTTCAAGTGCCATTACCAAACGAATTTATTCCCATAAGGAATAATGTAAATTAGACTAGTCCTTTTAGACCCCAAAAATACACTTACAAAAGCACTTACAAAAATACACTTACATAATTGTTCGAGTTTGGAGCATAACGAACACCGGGAGTCCACTGTATAAGCCCTATACATACCTATTATAAAGTTTAATTGATAAATTCTGCACAATAAGTGGAAAATTATCACTTTTTCACTGATGGGAAGCACGTCATGGTTTCTCTTAGGTTTTGAAGAACTGTCAGCTTCTCTAATTTTGCACTTTAAGGGCATTATTATGCAAAATTAAGAGGTATTTTGGGCCACAGTAAACCGTGGATAACTGAAACCGCAGATACTGAATCAGTTTATACAGGGGTTCTACTGTACAGTGTTGTGAACAGTATTTAGATAAAGGTAGAGAAGTTTTCATTGCATTTATGGATTTAGAAAAGGCATATGATAGAGTGGATAGGGGAGCAATGTGGCAAATGTTGCAAGTGTATGGAATAGGAAGTAAGTTAATGAAGGCTGTAAAGAGTTTTTATGAGGATAGTGAGGCTCAGGTTAGGGTGTGTAGGAGAGAGGGAGATTACTTTCTGGTAAAAGTAGGTCTTAGACAGGGATGTGTAATGTCACCATGGTTGTTTAATATATTTATAGATGGGGTTGTAAAAGAAGTAAATGCTAGGGTGTTGGGGAGAGGGGTGGGATTAAAGTATGGGGAATTAAATGCAAAATGGGAGTTGACACAGTTACTTTTTGCTGATGATACTGTGCTTATGGGAGATTCTAAAGAAAAGTTGCAAAGGTTAGTGGACGAGTTTCGAAGGGTGTGTAAATGTAGAAAGTTGAAAGTGATCATAGATAAGAGTATTGTGATGAGAGTATCAAACGATTTAAATAAAGAAAAATTGGATATCACATTGGAGAGAGGAATTATGGAAGTATAAATGTTTTCAGATATTTGGGAGTTGACGTGTCAGCGGATGAGGTATCTGTGGAGACAAAAAACGTTATCCATGGAGGCAAAGAAGGGAATGTACGAAAGTATAGTGGTGCCAACACTCTTATATGGGTGTGAAGCATGGGTTGCAAATGCTGCAGCAAAGAGGCGGCTGGAGGCAGTGGAGATGTCCTGTCTAAGGGCGTGTGGTGTAAATATTATGCACTAAATTCTGAATGTGGAAATTAGGAGAAGGTGTGGAGTTACTAAAAGTATTTGTCAGAGGGCTGAAGAGGGGTTGTTGAGGTGGTTTGGTCATTTAGAGAGAATGGATCAAAGTAGAATGACTTGGAGAGTGTATAAATCTGTAGGGGAAGGAAGGCGGGGTAGGGGTCGTCCTAGAAAAGGTTGGAGGGAGGGGGTAAAGGAGGTTTTGTGGGCGAGGGGCTTGGACTTCCAGCAAGCATGTGTGAGCGTGTTAGATGGGAGTGAATGGAGACGAATGGTTTTTGGGACCTGACGAGCTGTTGGAGTGTGAGCAGGGTAACATTTTGTGAAGGGATTCAGGGAAACCAGTTAATTTATTTAGTTGGACTTGAGTCCTGGAAATGGGAAGTACAATGCCTGCACTTTAAAGGAGGGGTCTGGGATAGTGATAGCTGGGAGGGACTATTCTCAGCTGTCGTATCTGAGCGCCTCTGCAAAGACTGATTATGTATGAGTGTGGTGAAAGTGTTGAATGATGATGAAAGTATTTTCTTTTTGGGGATTTTCTTTCTTTTTGGGTCACCCTGCCTTGGTGGGAGATGGCCGACTTCTTGCAAAAAACACAAGATCCTGCCTCACCCCCACAAAAAAAAAAAATTAAGTGTGAACAATACTGAAAACCAACCAGCTGATTCTCTAAGTGAATCAATAAGAGCTGCACGATGTCCTTTCAAAGCCTTCAAGAATGTGGAAGTAGCCATCTTTCGAAGCTGTTGAGCCAAGTCAACAGTGGTAACTGTGTTGTCTCTGAGTGCCTGTGGTAATCTGCTTTTGTACTGGTGGCCCAGGAGGAGTGCATGATGAGCAAGGTACATGGTGTTGTTGTGGACTACAGCTGTGAAGATTATTACATAATTAATAAAAGCAGTACTTATTTCAAGGTATGAATTTGGAATAACACACAACAAAATAAATCATACAAATTAGATATGATCTAGTGACAGCGTAATTGCAGATGGGATTCCATTCTATTTTAGTAAATTTTTTATAATATTAATAAATGAATGCTGCATTTATTACTTTTTATAAATGTGTTATGAGTTTGAAGGCGTGTGTCACTGAGCTTGCCCAAAAGAGGAATAAAAAATTTTTTTTTAAGAATAACAACATACTGCATATACATATGTCCCATTTTTGAGATACTATCCAAAAACCAATATCCTAAAAAAATATATAATACTACAGCATTTGATACTTAAAACTGTGAAAAAGAGGGATATAAAGTTGAAAATTTATACAATATACTGTATGACTTAACAACTAGATATATGCAATTACACATACTGTACAATTTTGATGAATATTAGTGACCATTTTAGAGATACTGCAGTCTCCAAAATGTGAAAAAATAATCTGAAAGAAATCTATCTATCAAACTGCTTTCTATAATAATAATAATAATATTTTATTTAGACATGATACAGAGCAGAGCATTATGGGCAAACTTAAAATTAACTTAAGATTAATTAGGCTATAACAGATTAGATGGTAAAAATTACAGTAAACAATTTACAATATGAAGTACAATTGAGTATTTATACAATGAAATTTGAAACATTACAATTTTGAAGTATTAAAGTTTTACAGTTTTGAAGCATTACAGTTTTATAATGGAACAAAATAATCAATTTACTGTATGTAGTAGTATAACAATTTATCAAATCAGATCAAATCAAATCAAATCAATGATTTGTAGTGCAATAACAGTTCATATGGTCATTAGATGAGTTACAATGAGTACATTATTACCACCTCATTTTGTGTAAAGGAATGTATGTAATGAGTTTGGTGTAGTTCCACTTGCTTGCTGCTGCATCATGACAAACAAATGAACCCCAGCTTCAAAAGACCAAAAGACTGATCCCAAAATGGCTAGCAAGTGTCAGAGCTGTACATCATTCTCAATAGGAGGCTTTATTTTCTGAGTGTATACATAAGTGTTTTTCATGTCACTTTGGAGAAGTATGCTTAAGTTAATGTCCAAAAAAAAGTAACAAAACAATTCAAGAGCAAAGCCAAACCACACAGTTGTCCTACCAGAGATGCTAATCACCTACAGCCATACAAAAATTTCAAATCAAATAATAGTCACAAATGACCTATAATAGTACTGTATTTTGTTATTTAGGTTAGCAATAATATAATATAAAGTTAATTAAGGTTAGCCTAACCTGCAATAACAAATATTTAATTGTTGTAGTGTAGATGTTTAGAATGGGGAGAAATCTACAAACAGTAATACCTGTGAAAATGCCCATCCTATTCAGAAGACAAATTGCTTACTTATAATACTAGGCAACATTCATTACGAAAAACAATATACAGTGGACCCCGGATATCGTACAGGGAGTAAAACTTGCACACGAGTGTCACTCCCTACGAAAGCAAAAGTCTCGGCAGACAACGTAACATCCCCCCAATGAAAAGCAGGGGTGCCGCTAGCACGTTGAGAGACAACACAATAAGTGTCAGGGGCCCAAGACTGTTCAACTGCCTCCCAGCATACATAAGGGGGATTACCAATAGACCCCTGGCTCTCTTCAAGCAGGCACTGGACAGGCACCTAAAGTCGGTGCCTGACCAGCCAGGCTGTGGTTCGTACGTTGGACTGTGTGCGGCCAGCAGTAACAGCCTGGTTGATCAGGCTCTGATCCAACATGAGGCCTGGTCACAGACTGGGCCACAGGGTCATTGACCCCTGGAACTCTCTCCAGGTAAACTCCAGGTTATGTAAGTGCTTTTGTAAGTGTATGTTTGGGGGTCTGAAATGGAGTAACCTACATGACATTATTTCTTAACCCTTAAACGGTCCACACGTATATTTACGTTCGCACGCCCAGTGCCCCGAATATTTTGAAAAAAAAAAATATATTTTTTTTATAGAAATAAAGAGCACATTTTTTAAGTGTTATTGGATAAAAAAAAAGAATTTGGTCAGTAGTTACCAAGATATAAGGCAGAGAAGTTGGCACTGGATGCTCACCTGACAGCAACAGGAGTCCTGCCGCTTGCAGAATCATTACCGATATATGTACCTTTTTTTTCACTTTTTTTTATTATTTTATATAATTTTTATGTTCTCATAATCACAATTTATAGTAGTTCTTGTGATTTCATAGCCAATCTGTGTTCTGACACTAATATTAGGTACTGAAATTGTACTCAAATAATAATAATAATGATGATACTGCATAAAAATAATAATAATAATAATAATGATAGTGCATAATAATAATAAAAGTTCCCTTGACTCATTGTAAGATTTGTGTCGCTGCCTTATCTCATCTGATCTCCACTAATGATGACTGGTGACATTTCATGAGGGGTGAGCTGTAGTCTTATCTCTTCTTATCAGTCCAGTAATTAGAGTGATGACATTTGACGAGCTTACACTGCTTCCCTTTATTTGTTACGCAAACCTGTCTGTCTGTCTGTATTTGTCTGTCTGTGTGTCTGTCTTTCTGTCTGTCTGTGTGTCTGTCTTTCTGTCTGCCTGTGTGTCGTCTCCTTTCTGTCTGCTTGTCTCAGAGTAGCTCATGAACCAACTGGTATTACGCAGATCACAAGCACAGTATAACACTTTGTCTTGATTTTTATAGTTATCCTAGGTAATTTACACTAAGTATAATTGTATTTACGTATGTGTTCCTGTGAGATAGAGACAGAGACAGATAGATACAGACAGACAGACAGAGATAGACAGCCAATCAGGTACCCAGCTGACCAGCCAGCTGCTGACCAGCCAGGTAGCCAACCAGCTGTTTGCCAGCCAGGTCTCCAGGCAGGCAGGCAGGCAGCCAGCTGGCCTGCCAGCCTGCCGACATCACTTTCCACTTCAAAGGGAAGTGTTAATATGACATGACATCAGTGAGTCTAAGGTGTTTGCCGTGCTGTTTGCTCTAGCTGGCCCTTAATTTAACTGGTGCTCCCACAAGGTACTAAGTGGTCCCAGATTTTTTTAATATGGCGCACACCGAGTGTTAAGACCCATTCTATGCTGACTAGGCATCTCAGGCCAATCGTGCCAAATTTGGAGGCAGGATAAATAAAACGTAAATATATGTTTGGGGCAGTAGCAGTACTAACGTATATATACGTTTGGACCGTTTAAGGGTTAAGGGAGTAAATTCGCTCGGTAATGGCACTTGAGCAGGCTTCTGGAATGAATTATGTTCGTTACTCGGGGGTCCACTGTAGTATATAATTTTTTAAACACATTGGCCGTCTCCCACCAAGGTGAGTGACCCGAAAAAGAAGCACTTTCACCATCATTCATGCCGTCTTCCCAGAGGTGTGCAGATACAACATGCAGTACAGCACTTCCTTGGAAGTTTATGGTTAACCTCAGGACAAAAATAAAGGAAATTCTAATTAGTGAAACCTCAGAATTCCTATGTTCTGTAATCTGTGTGATTTGATTATACAAAATTTTAACTGCAGGCCTTTTTGCAGATAACTTTGATTAATAACATCTTTTTATTTTGGTGTCCATTGTATTTTTTTATTTGGCACACAATCTCTTAAATTGTTACTTGGCACATGATCCTTACATTGTTGCTTGCCACACAATCCCTAAGTTGTTGCTCATCTCATGATCCCTAAAGTGTTGCTTATGTGATCCTGTATAGTTGCTTGGCACCCAATGTGCTCATTCTTTCTTATAAATGTTAATATTAAGATGATCAGAGCAATATTGAATTTAAAGAAGTATGACCAAAACACTGACATAAATCACATATGCAAAACTTCCTGTTACCCTCTGTATTGTTCCAATGTTATCATTCTCATAAATTATGACACAATAGTTCATATCTAAAGCAAATCAAGTTATTAATCAGAACTACAACATACCTGCTTGCTGTGGTAATGTTGCTAGTGCATGAGCATGAGCTGTGGGTACAGCTTCACAATAGAGTGTAAGGATGTTACGTACAGTGTAGAACAGTCTTCCAGCATACTGAGGTAAACTGATGCAGGCTTCCTCCATTGTCTCGTATATGAGCTCGACCAGCTCACAAACAGAAGCACTGATGTCAGAAAAAGATGAAATATTAGTTCTATAATTATAACATGCATGTCGTAAGAGGTGACAAAAATGCCAGGAGCAAGGGGGTTAGGAACCCCTTCTCCTATATAAATTATTAAATGTAAAAAAGAAGAAAAACTTTATAAAAGCGTTTCTTCTTGTTTGGGTCACCCTGCCTCAATAAGAGATGCCCAGTGTGTTAAAAGAAAAACTTTTAACTGTGTAATACATCAAGAAAACTTGGCAGTTACAAGATGTTAAGTTAATAATATTGTATCTAAGTGCATATAAACACTGTAGTTTAATATACTACATATTTGTCCACTTATTTACCACCAGTTCATAAGTATAGTATAGCTTACCTAATTTGACACTTGGGCAGATTAAAGGTCTTTGCAGCAAGTAACTTCTCCAATCTCAATGTGCTTTTCTCGAGCTTTTTTCCAGTCTCATCCTGCAACCATACACAAATGTCTATTTAAAAGGGTAGAGGATGGGAAGTGTGAAGAGAGAAACGAGGAAATGCAAGTAAGTAATACAATGGAAACAGTTTTAATATTAATAGCTACCTAACTGCCTGAAAAAGTGTAATACTATACCTGTTACCAGTTTCAAGGGCTATTCTACCTCTGGAGTTCATCCTTAGGCCAGGCTTTCCTGTTGACTGCCTGGTCAGCCAGGCTGTTCATCCTAGCAGCATGTAGGCCCACATAGCTATCACAATCTAGTTAATCCAGCACTTGAAGCTATCCAGCTGTCTTTTTGATATCTGGTAGGAATATGCTGAAGAGTTTTGAGTTACAGATTTTGACAGTGTTCTATATTAGTATCAATGGCTCCCCTGCTCTTCACTGGGCCTATATCCCACTTTCTCCTATATCTTTTACTCTACTAAGTTGTTATAGCAATTTGGAGGTTAAGTACAGGCCTTCAAATATCTTCCATGTACAGTGGACCCTCGTTTTTCGTAATTAATCCGTTCCAGAGAGTGTGACTAATGGCGAAATTGACGATTTGGGAATCCATTTTTCCCATAAGAAATAATGTAAATCCAATTAATCCATTCCAGACACTCAAAAGTATTAAAACAAAAAAAATTTGACATGAAATATAGATGTACATGAAATATAGATGAGACAGGACCAACTTGAGAGTCACTGCACACCTGTGGCACTAAATATCTGTTCAGTGAGCTCTGTTTCTGGCATCTCTTTAAAATTTCCCTAAAATGGGACACAAGATTGTCATTGAACATGTCGCAGACACGACCTGTAACAGCTTTGTCAGGGTGAAGTTCCTCCACAAATGATTGCACCTCACTCCACTTTGCACAAATGTCCTTAATCTTTGAAGAAGGCACTTTCTTCCATCTCTCTTCCTCCTCCTCTGAAGCAATTTCCTAAGCTGTGGTCTGTTGCTATTGCAGATGAAGGTCTTGCAGCTCTTCAGTAGTTAGCTCTTCATTGTGGTCCTCCACCAACTCTTCCACATCCTCGCCACTCAAATCCAACCCCATGGAATTCCCCAATGCCACAATACTTTCCACAACTGGCATTGGCTCCTCAGGGTCAGCCCCAAAACTTTCAAAATCCCTCTCTTGGACACAATCTGGCCACAATTTTCTCCAAGCAGAGTTCAAAGTCCTGGAAGTCACTCCCTCCCAAGCCTTACCTATAAGGTTTATGCAATGGAGGATGCTGAAGTGATCTTTCCAAAACTCTTTTAGGGTCAATTCAGTGTCCGAGGTTATGTCAAAGCACCTTTGAAACATTGCTTTGGTGTAGAGTTTTTTGAAGTTTGAAATGATCTGCTGGTCCATGGGCTGGATGAGAGGAGTGGTATTAGGGGGGCAAGAACTTCACTGTGATGAAACGAAACTCCTCCACCATTTGCCCTTCCAAGTCTGGAGGATGAGCAGGAGCATTGTCCATTACCAGGAGACACTTGAGTTCCAATTTATTTTCCAGGAGGTATTTCTTCACACTGGGGCCAAACACTTCATTGAACCAATCAAGGAAGATTTCCCTCGTGACCCATGCCTTACTGTTAGCCTTCCACATCACACACAAATTAGCCTTGGCAACACTGTTTTTCTTGAACACTCTGGGATTTTCAGTGATACACCAGTAAAGGCCTCACTTTGAAATCCCCACTAGCATTACTACAGAACATGAGGAGAGTTAGCCTGTCTTTCATAGGCTTGTGTCCTGGCAATGCCTTTTCCTCCTGCGTGATGTAGGTCCTCTTTGGCATTTTCTTCCAAAAGAGGCCTGTTTTGTCACAATTGAACACTTGTTGGGGTTTGAATTGTTCAGCCTCTATGTACCCCTTGAATTCCTGCACATATTTTTCAGCTGCACATTTGTCAGAACTGGCAGCTTCACCATGCCTTACCACACTGTGTATGCCAATACGCTTCTTAAATCTCTCAAACCAGCCTTTGCTGGCCTTAAATTCACTCACATCAGCACTCGTTGTAAGCATTTTCTTTATGAGATCGTCACGCAACTGCCTTGCCTTTTCACAAATTATCGACTGCGTAACACTATCTCCTGCTAATTGTTTGTCATTCATCCACACCAACAATAACCTCTCCACTTCTTCGAGCATATTGACCCCTTTCGCAACAACAGCTTCCTTGATTTCCTTTTTCTTGGCCACGATGGAAGCGATGGTTGTATGGGGTTTCCTATACGTACAGCCTGGCAAGCTCCGCCACATGCACACCACTTTCGTATTTTGCAATGATCTTCTTGAATTCTATCGTGTTTATGACCTTCTTTACCAAAGGAGCTTTCTTTGGGCCCATGGTGGCTTATTTAGCAATTCCAAGCACTAAAACGAATGGAATATTAAAAAATTTATCGTATGAACGTGTTGGGTGATGGTCACTCACTGATAAACAATGCCTCACTGTCTGTGAATGGTGTGTCAAGGCCGCTCGTACGCGTTCGAGACGAACGACTATTTGTGAGCCAAACGACGATTCGAGTCAATATTTTGACGAAAAAACATTACGAATTGCAATGATTACAAAATACAAGGGTCCACTGTATATATTATCAGGTATTTCTCTTTTTTGTACAAGAATGGTATACAGTACCGACAAGATGAAATTAAGACACGTGTGCAACATCTGGGTATCTTTATTGTAGACGTTTCTCCATCCTGTGGTTTTATCAATACAAATTCTAGGACATAATTGGAAGACAGTAGAACTATATACAGAAGATGAGGTAATCAGTCCCTCAGCCTTGGAGTTGGTGTGAAGAGCACCGTAGTCGTGGAGGTTCTGGAGCAGAGGCAAGGAGGCTGGAACACCAAGCCCCTCACCCACAATACCTCCTTTACCCCGTCCCTCCAACCTTTTTGAGGATGACCCCCCTACCCCCCTTTCCTTCCCCTACAGATTTATAGGCTCTCCAAGTCACACCCATATAAGTGTTGGTACTACTATACTTTCATACATTCCTTTCTTTGCCTCCATGGATAACGTTTTTTGTCTCCACAGATACCTCAGCGCACCACTCACCTTTTTTTTCTTCATCAATTCTATGGTTAACCTCATCCTTCATAAACCCATCCACTTACAAGTCAACTCCCAAATATCTGAAAACATTCACTTCTTCCATACTCCCTCTCCCCAATGTGATATCCAATTTTTCTTTATCTAAATCGTTTGAAACCCTCATCACCTTACTCTTATCTATGTTCACTTTCAACTTTCTACCTTTACACACCCTCCCAAACTCGTCCACTAACATTTGCAACTTTTCTTTGGAATCTCCCATAAGCACAGTATCATCAGCAAAAAGTAGCTGTGTCAATTCCAATTTTGTACTTGATTCTGTCTTTCTTCTTTCAACAAACCGGCCGTATCCCACCGAGGCAGGGTGGCCCAAAAAGAAAAACGAAAGTTTCTCTTTTTAACTTTAGTAATGTATACAGGAGAAGGGGTTACTAGCCCCATGCTCCCGGCATTTTAGTCGCCTCTAACGACACGCATAGCTTACGGAGGAAGAATTCTGTTCCACTTCCCCATGGAGAAAAATATAATTTAATCCCACTCCTCTCCCCAACACCCTAGCATTTACTTCTTTTATAACCTCATCTATAAATATATTAAACAACCATGGAGACAACATTACACATCCCTGTCTAAGACCTACTTTTACCAGGAAGTAATCTCCCTCTCTCCTACACACCCTAACCTGAGCCTCAATATCCTCATAAAAACTCTTTACTGCATTTAGTAACTTACTACCTATTCCATACATTTGCTACAATGCTTCCCTATCCACTCTACTATATGCCTTTTCTAAATCCATAAATGCAATGAAAACTTCCCTATCTTTATTTAAATACTGTTCACATATATGCTTCAATGTAAACACTTGATCTACACATCCCCTACCCACTCTAAAACCTCCTTACTCATCTGCAATCCTACTCTCTGTCTTACCTCTAATTCCTTCAATAATAACCCTACCGTACACTCAGATGAGTGTGTATACATAAATGTGTACATGCATGTGTAGTGTGACCTAAGTGTAAGTAGAAGTAGCAAGATGTACCTGAAATCTTGAATGTTTATGAGACAGAAAAAAGACACCAGCAATCCTACCATCATGAAAAAAAAATACAGGCTTCTTTTTTACACTCACTTGGCAGGATGGTAGTACCTCCCCGAGTGGTTGCTGTCTACCAACCTACTACCTACATGTACAACACACAAGCATATATATATATACACACCTCTCTGGGTTTTCTTCTATTTTCATATTAGTTCTTGTTCTTGTTTATTTTCTCTTATCCCCATGGGAAAGTGGAACAGAATTCTTCCCCATAAGCCATGTGTGTTGTAAGAGGCGACTAAAATGCCGGGAGTAAGGGGCTAGTAACCCCTTCTCCTGTATACATTACTAAAGTTAAAAAGAGAAACTTTTGTTTTTCTTTTTGGGCCACTCTGCCTCGGTGGGATACGGCCAGTTTGTTAAAAAAAGAAGAAGGAAGATTTCTCTTTTTCTCTGTTTCAAAGAGAATAAACGAAGTGGTCTGATGCATTCCCAATTGTTAAGATCTTTTATTAATTCTATGAGGATAATACACAACCTTTGTACATTTTCCAGCTCTGTTATCTCTCCTGCCTTAAAAGACGCTGTGAACACACAATATTCAAATAATGAGAACACAAGTGATTTGAAATGTACCATCATTTAGGTAGAATTTTTCCAACTCATTGTCCATGTGCAAGAAGAGTACTGAGGTCTTTTCACTGATCATACAGGGCAGTTTTATTGCACCTGTGATGCAAAAGAAAGTCGAGCTCCATTTCAAACTCTTCCGCTGACAGGATACAATAACTACAATTCAAAGTGCTCCATAGTATACAGTGGACCCCCGAGTTTCGTAAAAACTTCACTCCTGAAGTCTGCTCAAGTGCCATTACTGAACGAATTTACTCCCTTAAGGAAAAATGTCACGTAGGTTAGTCTATTTCAGACCCCCAAAAATACACTTCCACATGCACTTACAATATTATACTTACATAATTGTACGATTTCCGGGGTTTACGAAACTCGGGGGTCCACTGTACAATCAAATTCTTTAATAACCAGCTTAAAAGCATGTATAACTGTATATGAGACTGTAAAAAAAAACAGGCTTCCAACTGCAAAAGATCTGGATACATTCCTGGAGTTCATGAAGTTCTACAGAAGCCAGGAGGATAGGTGGGAAAGAGCCCTACCATTCCTCAGAAGAAAAAAAAAATCACCAAGAATTGAATAGTTCCTTCACTTCAAGGCTTATTTCAAGATACAGTGGACCCCCGGTGTTCGTTATGCTCCAAACTCGAACAATTATGTAAGTGTATTTTTGTAATTGCTTTTGTAAGTGTATTTTTGGGGGTCTAAAAGGACTAGTCTAATTTACATTATTCCTTATGGGAATAAGTTCATTTGGTAATGGCACTTGAACAGCATTCTGGAACGAATAAATAACGAACACCGGGGGTCCACTGTTCTTCCAATCTGAAACAGACCAGAATAATCTCTATGTCACTAATATGTTTTCAGTTTTATCAACTGATACCAAGAAACAGCCAATAAAACCATAAAAACCATCCTAGAAAACACCTCAAAGTACACATTTTAAACAAAACACAAGGCCAGAGGGTTGCATTTTCCATCATGCACTGCATCCAGCAGAATGTTTTTTTTATTGTGCACACCCACCAAAGAGACCCATTTTCTCATGTCTAGGTCAAAATTTACTGATCTCAATAATGTGCAATTACGTGGGAGACAGTGAAAGGGTTAAATTTGAAGTAATATATCTTTTCTTTCTTTCTTTCAACAAGTAGGCTGTTTCCCACTGAAGCGGGGTGGCCCAAAAGGAAAAACGAAAGTTTCTCCTTTTACATTTAGTAATATAAACAGGAGAAGGGGTTACTAGCCCCTTGCTCCCGGCATTTTAGTCGCCTCTTACGACACGCATGGCTTACGGAGGAAGAATTCTGTTCCACTTTCCCATGGAGATAAGAGGAAATAAAAACAAGAACTAGTAAGAAAATAGAAGAAAACCCAGAGGGGTGTGTGTGTATATATATATATATGCTTGTACATGAATGTGTAGTGTGACCTAAGTGTAAGTAGAAGTAACAAGACATACCTGAAATCTTGCATGTTTATGAGACAGAAAAAAGACACCAGCAATCCTGCCATCATGTAAAACAATTACAGGCCTTCGTTTTACACTCACTTGGCAGGACGGTAGTACCTCCCTGGGCGGTTGCTGTCTACCAACCTACTACCTAGAAAGTAATATATCTTTACATTAAAAATTGGTAGGTACAGATCTTCAACTAACATATTTATAGTTTATGCAATATTGTATTTTAAAAAAATGTTCCCTTAAAACCACATCACATACTGAAGCGCTCAGATATTTCTATAAACATTTTCTATAAACAGACTTATTACATAATTTAAGGGTCTATTGTACTGTTTATCTTCTTCTTCTTCTTTCAACATGTCGGCCGCTTCCCACCGAAGCGGGGTGGCCCAAAATGAAAAACGAAAGTTTCCCCTTTTACATTTAGTAATATATACAGGAGAAGGGGTTACTAGCCCCTTGCTCCCGGCATTTTAGTCGCCTCTTACGACACGCATGGCTTACGGAGGAAGAATTCTGTTCCACTTCCCCATGGTGATAATAGGAAATAAGAACAAGAACTAGTAAGAAAATAGAAGAAAACCCAAAGGGGTGTGTATATATATGCTTGTACATAAATGTGTAGTGTGACCTAAGTGTAAGTAGAAGTAGCAAGATGTACCTGAAATCTTGCATGTTTATGAGACAGAAAAAAGATACCAGCAATCCTGCCATCATGTAAAACAATTACAGGCCTTCGTTTTACATTCACTTGGCAGGATGGTAGTACCTCCCTGGGCGGTTGCTGTCTACCAACCTACTACCTAGAAAGTAATATATCTTTACATTAAAAATTGGTAGGTACAGATCTTCAACTAACATACTTATAGTTTATGCAATATTGTATTTTAAAAAATGTTCCCTTAAAACCACATCACATACTGAAGCGCTCAGATATTTCTATAAACTTTTTCTATAAACAGACTTATTACATAATTTAAGGGTCTATTGTACTGTTTATCTTGTTGGCTTAAATTAATTATAAGTTTTGAGAAGCTCTAATGCATATATTTCACTAAATGCATGATTTTAAAGCACAGAAATATCATCATTACCCAAATATTTTTGAGGTACATTACCTGTATAATGAGGGAGCCATTTACTTGTATTGGAGTAATGCACACTGTGACGTGTAAAGGTCTCTCCATCAGTCCTCGAGCTTGCTCTAATATATGTGCACAAGCCTTGTTGCTAAAGACAACATCAACATTGGCGGCATATTCTATTATTGACTTTTCCTGTACATCGTAAAACCCTGATGAAATAAAACTTATTAACAGCATTAGTTTCAATATCACACTGATCTGGAAACATATATCTTAATAACCTTGCTAGAATACTTTACAAATATGTAAAGGTAGAAAGTTAAAAGTGAACATAGATAAGAGTAAGGTGATGAGGGTATCAAACGATTTAAATAAAGAAAAATTGGATATCACATTGGAGAGAGGGATTATGGAAGAAGTAAATGTTTTCAGATATTTGGGAGTTGATGTGTCAGCAGATGGGTTTATGAAGGATGAGGTTAACCATAGAATTGATGAAGGAAAAAAGGTGAGTGGTGCATTGAGGTATCTGTGGAGACAAAAAACGTTATCCATGGAGGCAAAGAAGGGAATGTACGAAAGTATAGTGGTACCAACACTCTTATATGGGTGCTGCAGCGAGGAGGAGGCTGGAGGCAGTGGAGATGTCCTGTCTAAGGGCAATGTGTGGTGTAAATATTATGCAGAAAATTCGGAATGTGGAAATTAGGAGAAGGTGTGGAGTTACTAAAAGTATTTGTCAGAGGGCTGAAGAGGGGTTGTTGAGGTGGTTTGGTCACTTAGAGAGAATGGATCAAAGTAGAATGACTTGGAGAGCGTATAAATCTGTAGGGGAAGGAAGGCGGGGTAGGGTCGTCCTAGAAAAGGTTGGAGGAAGGGGTAAAGGAGGTTTTGTGGGCGAGGGGCTTGGACTTCCAGCAAGCATGTGTGAGCGTGTTAGATAGGAGTGAATGGAGACGAATGGTTTTGGGACATGACGATCTGTTGGAGTGTGAGCAGGGTAACATTGTGTGAAGGGATTCAGGGAAACCAGTTAATTGATTTAGTTGGACTTGAGTCCTGGAAATGGGAAGTACAATGCCTGCACTTTAAAGGAGGGGTCTGAGATAGTGACAGCTGGGAGGGACTTTTCTCAGCTGTAGTATCTGAGCTCCTCTGCAAAGACAGTGATTATGTATGAGTGTGGTGAAAGTGTTGAATGATGATGAAAGTTTTTTCTTTTTGGGGATTTTCTTTCTTTTTGGGTCACCCTGCCTCGGTGGGAGACGGCCGACTTGTTGAAAAAAAAAAAAAAATTTTAATTACTTCCATATTCTTTGTAATTTATCATACTGCTTGAATTGGTATAACTCTTTCACGTTTATAATACTGCTCATGAATTACAGTATAGCCACCATGACCATGATTTCCTTCTACATAAAATATATTAACTTAATCATATAAGGCATACAATTTATCTATCCATATATGTACAGTGGACCCCCGGTGTTTGTGATGCTTCAAACTCGAACAATTATGTAAGTGTATTTTTGTAAGTGCTTTTGTAAGTGTATTTTTGGGGTCTAAAAGGACTAGTCTAATTTACATTATTCCTTATGGGAATAAATTCGTTTGGTAATGGCACTTGAAGAGCATTCTGGAACGAAAAAATCACGAACACTGGGGGTCCACTGTACTATGAGCAAATGAAAGAATGATGAAGCCAATGTCAAACAAATTTTACTAATTAGAAAGACACATTTGGAAAGGGTAAATGACAGAATGGGTTAAGAGATGCAAGTGTATGAAACACTAGGTGATAAGCTGTTGAGAGATATAGTTTATGAAAGAAGTGAGACAGTGATAGTGTGTAAGACAACAGGGAAATTATTTATATTAAGTCTTGCAAAGGAAACAAGACCACTAACTCTGCCAGGCATCAGATAACCCACCATCAAAGGTTAATGACGGTGGGCTTTGGGTGGTGTTTCAATAAAACTTGGAGATAATCAGAAAGTAGACTGGAATTTTTGTTTTCCAAAGTGAGTTTAGTTTCCTGCAATTTTGTCTAACAAATTTTCATAGAAGGAATAAAAGGTTGGATACCTATGTCTAATAAAGCTTAAAAATTCAACCCGAATTATTCATTCAGATCACGAAACTATCCCCAAAAAGAAAAAAAAATGTTGTACGTATATCAAGAAATACAGTGCTAAAATCTAATTACAGTACCTGTATTTGTAAGCTTTTAGTAAATACAAATCAAATGATTACAGGCCTCACCCATTTCACAAAGAAATTTTTGGAAGTCTTCCGTAGTATGTTTGACTTCTTCATAGTCTTTCAACTGAGCTCTACTATAAGGTACTGCTTCCGCTAAGCAATCTTTAATGAGTAACTCTGTAAATTCCGCACCAATCTGAAATTACATCATTCCAAGATTAATTTCTAAATACACTGTAATCTTCAAAGAATCAAAGAATTTTTTTTTTTGCAAAACCATGTAGTAATAGAGTACTGCACACCAATATCAACTTTCACCTAAAAACTTTGTTACAGTAACTAACATGTACTTTGGTACAACAATAATAATAATAAATATTAACAAGTACATGAAGGATGCAGGAGTGACATTGTTCAGTGACTCACCTTTTTACCAAGAAGCTGCATCAGGGACACTGCTTCCCCTTCTTTGCCATCTGTGTGGATCTTGATACTCAACAAGCTTGTATGTAGCATTCCAAACACCTAAACAATATTTTTCACATTAACTTTCTTACATTACTTCAGTATTCTAAAAAAGACCATTAAACAGCAAAAATAAGTTAAAAACCTAAATATCCAGCAAGATAGAATTTTTGTATAAAAATTACCATTAATATGGTGCTAATTTTTTATCTTGTTATTTTTTAACATGCTGGCCATCTCCCACTGAGGCAGGTTGACCCAAAAAAGAAACACTTTCACCATCATTCACACTATCACTGTCTTGCCAGAGGTGCACAGATTTGTTTCTAATACTGGAATACCATGATCAGGATAACAAACCTGCTGCAAGCGATCAAAAACCACAGTTGCTGGAGCTTTGTTGACTGAACCCCCTGGCTGGATAACTTGAAGGGAATAACCATCACTGCGCTCTCTCTCTCTTAATTCAGCATTACAATTGATGATGGGTCTGAAATAATGTAAATTACTAGACTTATTTCAGTTTCTGTGCAATGTGAAAAAGGTATTCCCCCACATACCATAAACACAGCCCCCACATACCATAAATATGGCCCCCACATACTATAAATATGGCCCCCACATACCATAAATATGGCCCCCTCACATACCATATGGCCCCCACATACCATAAACGGCCTCTTGTTCCTCAATGTACATTAAAAAATAGTAGTGTGTGTGGCATAAGTCTCTAATGCAATCAAATATCAATATTTAAGATTTGAAGGTGATCCATGAAGGCATTCAAAAGTTACTGGATGGAAACTAATGTCCCATTCTCTTCAATAAAAATAGCAAATTGGCACGTACACAGCTCAAAATTAATACAAACTTTCCACTAAGCAAGAAATACCAGCTATGAAAATTCAAAGCTAATCAGAAGAGGCATTAGTTATAAACATGGAAACCAATATCTCAAATTGTTTAATAAAATTTGCAAATTAGGACTTATACAGCCCCATAAGAAAACAGCCTCTCCATACTTAGCTACGTACTCGTTTACCAATGACTCGGACTTATAACGGGCTCTCTGACCAGTATGAATACCTAAATAATGTATATTAGAGCTGATTTCCTCTATTCTGTTTATTACAATATAGAGTACACTACTGTATAAACATTTAAAAATATACCAGAAATGTTATAAATGGTGAAAAGGTGACATTAAAACAATATAAAAAATGATTGACACAAACCCACTACCATTATAGTATATGCTCCTCACTTAGCGACGAATTTGTTTACTGACGTGGTCTTAGGAACAGAGCTCCATCGTTAAGTGAGGAGATACTGTATTGTATATACCTTCCTCGAGCAAAATACACTAGCACCTTAAGCTTAGAATTGTTCAGAAGCTGCACTCTCAAGATACTGCATGGGTTGACAACTGAAACACTTGTGCAAAATTTGGGAATCTTTATTGTGGAAATATTTCAACAATAAAGATTTCCAAATGTTGCACAAGTGTCTCATTCTTCAACTTGTTGGTTTTCTAAACCATTTATGTATATCACATACTGCATAGGAAAAAGCAGTCCATATTTTTTTAATAATATTAACAAATTGGCATCTACATAGCCCAAGATCATGCCACAAAATTCCCTAATTGAAATATATCAGCCTCAGATTTTGAAGCAGTTCAGAAGCAGCATTCTGCAGTTATTTCAGATAAGATGATTCGTTAAATAAAACAAACTCTACATCCTTGTTCCACATGTAAATGTCTATACCTTCCATTGTCAAGAAATGTCTAGACAAATACATATTCTTCCTATTCCATTATTAAAATTCATCAGGCAAAATTTATCAAGTTTTAACAACACAGTACCTATTTTCTTATAAACATATAAATACTTTTGTGGGAAACAAAAGTATTTATATGGTATAAAAAAATAAAACCTTACCCAAAAAAATGCTTCATGAGATTCTTGCCAAGTCCTACAATTCTGCGCTGGAGTTCACCCAGTAGGTAGAAAGCTCCCAGCATTTGTTTTAACTTCTCAAGGCTGTCTTCTGATGATTGATTCACATTAGTGCAAATCAAAAGTGTTACTGAACATGATCCATCTTTTAAACGCTCTTCCTCCCATTTGACAGTTTCACCCCAAATCTACAAATGAAAGAAAATTTTGAATTACTGTGACATATGTATCAATAGTTTTAGAATTTGTATTCTTGAAACCTGGCTTTAGGCCAGACTTCATCTGTGACTGCCTTGTCAACCATGCATTTGCTTCCAGTACCCCACAAGCACACAAAGCCAACACAACATGGTTGATCTAGCACTGCTAGTATCAATCCAACCAGTTCTTGAAAATTTCCATTTCTGTTCCGGCAGTAACACAACCTTTCACACTTGATAGGGCAGCATCATTGAAAATTAAAACCACTACAACCATAAACAGCTGAAATGCAAGGTGAATAAGACATGTGCCACACCTGTGCTAAACCTGGTGATCAAGTCCCACCAGGGGCTTTATCACTAGTCCAGACATAAAGAGACTTTAGGGAAACAGAAGGTAGTAGAGATTGTAAAGTTGACATATGGAACAGTGAAGAAGCATCAGCAGCAGAATAAGATAAAGCAAAAGTAGAAGCAACAGCAACAGAAACAGCAGCAGCAGCAGCAGCAGCAGCAGCAGCAGCGGGGGTGATGTCAGCAGCAGCAGTGTCAGAGACAGCAGCCAGTGAACACAGATAAAGTGTGCATGTAGGAGAGAGAATATGAAAAAGGCTTACACTGTATATAGAAGTTCAAATAGACAAATCATGAAATAGAACAACAACAAAATGATTAAAAGACAAACTCCAGAAATGCATGACTAGAATCTTTGCTTATTATTACAACCAATAATGCCTCTTAAGTTTTGAATCAATTAACCTTAAAATGCAAAGACACAGCAATCGGGTAAAATCACATGTCCACTGGAATGTCACTGCCCACACCTACTTAGGCACAGCTATTACTACTACAACTACTACTACTTCATCATCACATGTCAATCCTACCACTGTACAACATCCTATCATGTTTCCCTATATAAAGTCTTTGTATTAGATTTATAAAGCCCCTGGTAGGCAAAATGTCTCTAAACATTTATTACACTGGCATATCTTGCACAGTATCAACATCTGTGAAGGCTGTGTTAATAGTCATACAAGATGAATTCAAGGATATAAAACTTTTTTTTTTTTTCAATAAACCAGCCGTATCTCACCAAGGCAGGGTGACAGGGAGGGAGGACTCATTCTGGATTCACTGGCCCCTAGCCACAAAAGCCTATTAAATCCTCTAGTTTTTTTAGTCTGACATGGTGTGTAAAGGTAGAAAATTGAAAGTGAACATAGATAAGAGTAAGGTGATGAGGGTATCAAACGATTTAGATAAAGAAAAATTGGATATCACACTGGAGGGAGGGAGTATGGAAGAAGTGAATGTTTTCAGATATTTGGGAGTTGGCTTGAAGGATGAGGTTAACCATAGAATTGATGAAGGAAAAAAGGTGAGTGGTGCGTTGAGGTATCTATGGAGACAAAAAACATTATCCATGAAGGCAAAGAAGAGAATGTATGAGAGTATAGTGAAATCAACACTCTTATATGGGTGTGAGGCATGGGTTGTAAATGATGCAGCGAGGCAGTGGCTGGAGGCAGTGGAGATGTCCTGTCTAAAAGCAATGTGTGGTATAAACATTATGCAGAAAATTCGTAGTGTAGAAATTAGGAGGAGGTGTGGAGTTACTAAAAGTACTAGTCAGAGGGGTGAAGAGGGGTTGTTGAGGTGGTTTGGTCATTTAGAGAGAATGGAATAAAGTAGAATGACTTGGAGAGCATATAAATCTGTAGGGAAAGGAAGGTGGGGTAGGGGTTGTCCTCGAAAAGGTTGGAGGGAGGGGTAAAGGAGGTTTTGTGGGAGAGGGCCTTGGACTTCCAGCAATCATGCGTGAGCATGTTAGATAGGAGCGAATGGAGACGAATGGTTTTTGGGACCTGACGAGCTGTTGGAGTGTGAGCAGGGTAATATTTTGTGAAGGGATTCAGGAAAACTGGTTAGCCAGTCTTGAGTCCTGAAAATGGGAAGTACAGTGCCTGCACTCTGAAGGAGGGGTGTTAATGTTGCAGTTTTATAACAGTAGTGAAAGCGCACCTCTGGCAAGACAGTGATGGAGTGAATGATGGTGAAAGTTTTTTTTTGGGGGGGCTACCCTGCCATGGTGGGAAACGGCCGATATGCTAATAATAATAATAAATAATATATTCCTAGGTAGTAGGTTGGTAGACAGAAACTGCCCAGGGAGGTACTACCGTCCTGCCAAGTGAGTGTAAAACGAAAGTCTGTAATTGTTTTATGTGATGGTAGGATTGCTGGTGGGGTTTTTTCTATCTCATACATATGCAAGATTTCAGGTACGTCTTGCTACTTCTACTTACTCTTAGGTCACACTACACATGCATGTACAAACATATGTATACACACCCCTCTGGGTTTTCTTCTATTTTCTTACTAGTGCTTGCTCTTGTTTATTTCCTCTTATCTCCATGGGGAAGTGGAACAGAATTCTTCCTCCGTAAGCCATGCGTGTCGTAAGAGGCGACTAAAATGCCGGGAGCAAGGGGCTACCCCTTCTCCTGTATACATTACTAGTTAAAAAGAGAAACTTTTGTTTTTCTTTTTGGGTCACCCTGCCTCGGTGGGATACGGCCAGTTTGTTGAAAGAAGAAGAAATAATATATTCATGGGGAGCATTAAACCCATCGGGGCTATGAAGCACCTGGGAAAATGGAAGGTATTCAGACTCGATTCAAGGAATCTGAACACAGGTGCAATTCCTAAGATCAAGAGCCCCCTCACCAGCATTAAGGAACCTCCCTTGAGGGGGGTGATTCTTTTATTGCACTAAGTTATTTTGAATATAACACAAAAACAAAAAACAAGCAATATCACTGTATATTGCAATAAAACCTCAACTATAAGCCAAGACCATTTATATACCTGATGCACATTTGCAGTTCCTTACCTCTCCAATAGTGTACACCAGCTGCGTCCTTCGAACAATTACTTTTTCCTGTACAGTTGCTAAGATTTCTAGCTCGCCTTCCACCTCCTTTTCTGACGCTTCTCGCAATAAAACCTCAACCTGTAAAAAATATAAATATGTTATAATATATACAGTATACTTATGGAGCAAGGGACTAGTAACCCCTTCTTCTATATAAATTACAAAATTTAAAGAAAAACTTGCATTTTTCTTTTTGGGTCACCCTGCCTTGGTGGGATACAGCCGGTTTGTTGAAAGAAGATATACTTATACCATCACATTCTGCACATACAGTGGACCCCCGAGTTTCGTAAAAACTTCACTCCTGAAGTCTGCTCAAGTGCCATTACCGAACGAATTTACTCCCTTAAGGAAAAATTTCACGTAGGTTAGTCTATTTCAGACCCCCAAAAATACACTTCCACAAGAACTTACAAAATTATACTTACATAATTGCACGATTTCCGGGGTATTCGTTAACCGAGGGTCCACTGTACATAAATACCGTACTTACATGTGTATACATACACATACTGTACATACATATGTATACATACACATACTGTACATACATAAGTATACAAACCCATAATGTACATATAGTATGTATACATACACATACTATACATACATATGTATACATACCCATACTATATAATAAAATCACTGAATGATCCATATGGGTTTAGTGCTTCCAAAATACATAAACATTTAATTTACTGCTGTTCAGCTTGCTGCAGATACTGTAATCAATAAAAACTTTACTATAATATTGTATTATGCAAAACACTTTCAACAAAGATGTAGGATACAAAACATTTGTTAATTTTCAGACATTCACGATTTTATCACACCTTTGCCAGATTTTCTGCAGTTGTGAGAAATCCATGTTTAAGCTGTGCTTGGTGAGCTTCATCCAAAAGTCTATGAATTTTAAGAAGAGTGCTAGCGGCTTCTAATCCTACAAGAACTTCTCTCCACCGGCGAACCAATGCTCCAAACTCACCAATACTGCCTTTAACACCATTAGCCACCTGAGAATCATGTCATCAAAATATAAGTCACATGACAAATTAATAAATTTACAAAAGATACTTGATACCAAATTTAAATTATATTTACCAATAAAGATTACAGTGATATGGTACATTTCCTATAATCCCATCAATATAAGCTGCATTTTCTTTACCTCTTCATCTATAGAGTCATGAAGACTTGTAAGATCATGTAAGGCAGCACTAACACTTTCTTGGAGATGACTGGTATCATATAAAGAGTTAGTTAGCTTTATGTAGCGTGATCCCAAAGCATGGAGTACCCCTTCACGTGCCTCTTCTGCTCGCTTTGCCAACTCCTCCAGTTGTCCATCAACTCCCTTGACTGTTTTATCTCGTCCACCTCTGCTCCCTCAAATAAAGAATTGCATCATATAATATGGGAATAACATGGGTGCACGTGTTCATGTGAGCATATCATGCATTAGCTATACATAAACTTAATTATCAATTAAAACCCAGCAAAACTGGAATTATAAAAATACTTTAGTCATGCAATACTTGTTTCATTCTTCAATGTTCACAGCAACAAGAAATCCAGTTTTGCCGATGCATGTAGATGAAAAATGCATAGCCTACCCGTTTAATATTTAACAATATAATTCCTGTACACTATTGCATATAACAATAGTATTGTATAAGGGAAATTAAGTTATCAAATACAAATTATCCTGCTAACCAAATTAGTCATTTTATATGATATCACTGAAGGCTTTTGCCAGCCCCTTCATTTCATTTGTTCTAATAATCGTGTAGGCAGTTTAACCCAAATGTACTAACACTATATGTTTATAAACAGAATGATTACAAGTTGATAGCCCTTAATTTTTCACAATAAACCACTGTACCTAAGTCAAATTAGGTATTGTTATCAAATACAAATTATCCTGCTAACCAAATTAGTCATTTTATATGATATCACTGAGAGGGCATTTGCTCAGTCCCTTCATTTTCATTTGTTCTAATAATCAGTGTAAGGCAGGATTTTTAACCCAAAATGTACTAACACTATATGTTTATAAAACAGAATGATTACAAGTTGATAGCCCTTAATTTTTCACAATAAACCACTGTACCTAAGTCAAATTAGGTATTAAGTGATACAAACATCCCAATGGACCAGTTTTTGTAGAATGGGTGTTAGGAACATGACAACAATGCTTTAACTTTAAAATTCGGAGTAAAGTGCATAATTTTTTAACACATCACACACTTTTCCTCAAAGAAAACAACAAACTATGTAACCCTCACTTACTCCCTAGCTGTTTACCAGACAAACATCACAATTAGGAATGTGCCCAGTATTGGTATCGGTGGGTATTGATTAATTTTTGTGGTTTCAGTATCAGCTTAAAATTAAGTACTAATGGTATCAACAAAAACTTTGGTATCATCCCATCCTTAATCACAATTCAATAAGGGTTCTCCAAATTGCAACAATCCCACCCAATTTTTAATGTATATACACTGTGCTTACTACATTAAAAACTAGTTCAGCTAACCCATTTTCCTGAACCCTTAAATAGGTATTATAATGTTTACATTAAATTCCAGAAAGCACTCTCCTACACTCTTCAGTCTAATATGCTCGCTCATACCTCCTGAATGCTCAAGCCCTTCTCTCTCAAAACTTCCCTAATACCCTTCTCCAGACATCCTGTCTTCACTATGGCACCAAAAGATCCAACACTGTTACTGGCACCTGTACTACTGCAAGGGTTTAAAGCTTCTTTACAGCATTTGCATGTATATCTCAACACAGTCCCTTCCATGAACTACAAGTGTAAAATTACTAAGAAAACTTAACAATGTATGTACAGTGGAACTCTGAGTTTCGGCCATAATTCGTTCCAGAAGGCTGTTATAGTGCCATTACCGAACGAATTTGATCCCATAAGGAATAATGTAAATTAGATTAGTCCGTTTCAGACCCCCAAAAATACACTTACAATAATACACTTACATAATTGTTTGAGTTGGGAGGTGGCTGAAACAGTAATCCAAAATAGTGATAAGTGTGTGCCTCATGAGTGCTTCAGTTTATTAGTACTAGGTGCATTTTAGCTCATTATCCAGGTTTGATTCCCGGATGTAATGATGTATAGGTTAGTCTCCTTCCACATGCTCCCCATGTTCATCTATCAGTAAACAGTTACAGTACCTAAGTCAGTTGGTTGATGTGGGTCGTAACCTGGAGAAGGACCGGAAGGGCTGAATAAAACCTGGGTTAATGACCCTTCATGTTTGATAACCTGAAGAAAGTTATCACCACTTCCTAAAGTGTAGACAAAAACTGTGTTAGCAAAGTGTATAGAAGAGAGGGAGAATCAACTGACAGTTTACCTGGAGAGGGTTCCAGGGGTCAATGCCCCCATGGCCCGGTCTGTGACCAGGCCTCATGGTGGATCAGGGCCTGATCAACCAGGCTGTTACTGTTGGCTGCATGCAAATTGACATATGAACTGCAGCCCGGCTGGTCAGGTACTGACTTTAGGTGCCTGTCCAGTGCATGCTTGAAGACAGCCAGGGGACTATTGGTAATCCCCCTTATGTATGGTGGGAGGCAGTTGAACAGTCTTGGGGCCCTGACACTTATTGTGTTGTCTCTTATCGTGCTAGTGGCACCCCTGCTTTTCATTGGGGGATGTTGCATCATCTGTCGAGTCTTTTGCTTTCATAGGGAGTGATTTTCATGTGCAAGTTTGGTACTAATGCCTCTACGATTTTCCAAATGTATATGATCATGTATCTCTCCCACCTGTGCTCTAGGGAGTACAGGCTAAGGAACTTCAAGCGTTCCCAGTAATTTAGGCGTTTTATCGCAGTTATGCGTGCCGTGAAGTTTCTCTGTACATTTTCTAGGTCAGCAATTTCGCCTGCCTTGAAAGGTGCTGTTAGTGCGAAGCAATATTCCAGCCTAGATAGAACAAGCAAATTGAAGAGTGTCATCATGGGCTTGGCACCCCTAGTTTTGAAGGTTCTCATTATCCATCCTGTCATTTTTCTAGCAGATGTGATTGATACACTGTTATGGTCTTTGAAGGTGAGATCTTCTGACATGATCACTCCCAGGTCTTTTACATTAGTTTTTCACTCTATTGTGTGGTTGGAATTTTTTATACTCCGATGTAGTTTTGATTTCCTCACATTTTCCATATCAGAGTAATTGAAATTTCTCATCATTGAACTTCATATTGTTTTCTGCAGCCCATTTAACGATTTGGTTGATGTCCGCCTGAAGTCTTGCGCTGTCTTCAATGGAGGACACTGTCATGCAAATTCGGGTGTCATCTGCAAAGGAAGACATGGCGCTGTGGCTTATATCCCTGTCTATGTCAGATATGAGGATGAGGAACAAGATGGGAGCGAGTACTGTGCCTTGTGGGACAGAGCTTTTCACCGTAGCTGCCTCAGACTTTACTCTGTTTACTACTACTCTTTGTGTTCTATTTGTTAGGAAATTATAGATCCATCTACCAGTAGTGTGGCAGAGTGCAAACAGCTAAAAACCAAAATAATAGCAGCTCAAGCCATCTCTCCTTCAGTACAATGACTTAACTGGTCTTTGGGTAAGTGGATGGCCGGCAATTTGAAGTAAGAAATCCAAAATATACTAAAAACTTAGTTTCCTGCAGACTACGAGAAGTGTAGTATGGTCCACGGCTTCACTGAGTAACAGTGGCTGGCATAAGTTGTATCCCAGGCTGCTGGCAGAGCTCAGTTTCCTGCAGACTACGAGAAGTGGAGTTGCGAAAGTGAAGACATAAAAATAAATCAGAAAGAGTGCAGACTTACACGTTTTTGTGCTCAGAATGACAGGAATGACAAGATTTATTCATATGCTCAATGTAGAGAGCCTGTACTGGCTGCATAGACAGCCTATGCTCTCTGCCAGCTGAGTTCATATTTCGTGCCATGCTTGTGCTGCCACCTATAGGACCATACCCATTTCAGTCTGCCCCACCATGTTCCTTTCTCACTGTTATCTACTCCTCTCTCCCTCGCGGGCATGGACCTCCCGGACCATGGGCACAAACACACTGCCTGTGTACCCTCATGTTATTGCAAATAAAGTAAGAAGCCTCCAAAGCCTTATCATTGCTACCCCGCCTTGATCGACGACGCAATAATCTTAGAAAACAGTGGTGGCAGAGGAGTCAACGGCAGAGTGAGCTTTGTTCTCGGGGTGGAGGGGGCCAGCTGACCGAAGCCAGTCATAGCATTCGTGCTCATCCAACCCGCCTGCTGGCCTATAGAGTCACCTGTTACTCCCAGCGTCTCAACGGTGACCGAGACAGATCTTCATCCTTGATTTTCCCACAAAATCGGGACATAGGTGTCACGGTGTCATCTACAGCCTTCGCAGTCTACAGCTCTCCAGCACCCTTCTCCTGCCTCCAGCAGCGTCCCTACGCTCTTCTCAAGCTACAAGATGGGAGGTGAGGTCGTTTTGTGTGTGTTAGCTCCATGTGTCCACGTGAGTTAACCTCAGAGTGCGGCTACCCGCCTACCCTAAGCAATGCCAGTCTACACCACCAGTCTCCTCCTCTCCACTTATCCTGCTATGTTCTACGCTTCCTGTATCCAGCTCGTTGTCTGTTTGTGTTGTTTTCTCCAAGTTTCTCCAAGAAGTCCTCCCTGGCTTGACCACGTGGGAACCCAGCTGGCTTACCCCCTAAGCCAGGCCGACTGCAGTGTTATCCTTGTTTCATCCCAGTGTGTCCTGTAATCTACAATTCTTCATGCTTCCTCCAGCTAGAGCAGTGATTTTTTTTTGTTGTGCATTTTATTTTCAGTATTGTCAAGAAGTTTGAGAGAAGATATATGTCGTGTGTTAATTAATTCCTCTCAGTCAGTGTTCTCACATGTTCGTGTATGGCTTAATGTCGATTTTTGCACAGAAAAGCGTCATTTGCTAGTTCAAGCCATGCTGTACCACATGTGTAGTAGGTGTGTGCAGTTTTCCGTGTGTCCTGTGTAGTCTTGAGCACAGCTGTGTGTGGACCACAGTACATATGCTCGCCCAGACCAATGTAGCACCTAGTGTTACATGTCACCCAGTGTGATCCATGCTCGCTTGACAGCTGACATTAGTCAGTTCAGGCATCAGTTACGAGCGTCCGAGCCCCTTGTATAGAAAGCTCTTTATGTTCGCCGCTCGTGATGCCCTGCTGAATCATACCCGCGACGATTCTCCCATGAAGACTCATTTCCACTTCACCTCCTAGACCGTCAGAGTGCAGTTATA
This sequence comes from Cherax destructor, assembly GCA_009830355.1. Lineage (NCBI taxonomy): Eukaryota > Metazoa > Arthropoda > Malacostraca > Decapoda > Parastacidae > Cherax > Cherax destructor. The sequence goes on from WNWK01009199.1 coordinate 35,765, forward strand.
TGTAGAGACCAGTCTGAGGACACTTAGACCATCCTCTGCTGTAACTTCAACTGTCAAGAGAATGACACTCGTCAAGCCGCAGTAGCCCTGTCCTGTCGGCAGGTGACTGTCAGCCTCGTGTCACAGCTTCAGTGAGCAGCCTGCACAAAGATGATGTTACTTTGACTGCTAGCCCACTCACTGCAGTAAGGTGTATGCTGTTACGACCTCTAGATGTTTCACCGAGTCATCTCTGCCACGACTCACTATACACTCGCCAGCAGTGACAGCCCCAGCGACAGTACCAGTCGAGAAATGTCCTCCTGAGTCACTTGCCAGAAGAAGTCCTGTCCAGTTGCGACTATTGACGATGCCTCACTCGAGGGCACCAGCAGGTTGTGCCCCAGGTTGAGTGAACCCTGCAGCGACTACTATGATGACTGCTTCACCATCCCAGAGGAGACCGTACCCTGTTACGTCACAGCTCAGCCGCAGCGATGTCTCCTGTGTTGCAGTATCTGTCCAGACGCAAGAAGACACACAGTGATGCCCATTAATGCTCACTGCCTTAGACCACGAAGCACACCCCTTTTTTTCTTCCCTCTCTGTAGGAAGTTTTTTTTTTTCCATGTCCACATGTATATATATATATATATATATATATATATATATATATATATATACAGTGGTACCTGACTACGATGGTCCCCAAACACACCCTTTTATGTAAGTTTATTTTTTAAATGCTTTTGTAAGTGTAATTTTGGGGTCTAAACGGACTAGTCTATTTTACATAATTTCTTAAGGAGATAAATTCGTTTGGTAATGCCATTGAACAGCATTCTGGAATGAAAAATATCGTAAGTCGAGGTACCACTGTATATATAATATATATATATGTATATATATATATATATATATATATATATATATATATATACGTATATATATATATATAATATATATATATATATAATATATATATAATATATATATATATAATATATATATATATATAATATATATATATATAATATAAATATAAATATATATATATATATATATATATATATATATATATATATATATATATATATATATATATATATATATATATATATATATATATATATATATATATATATATATATATATATATATATATATATATATATATATATATATATATATATATATATATATATATATATATATATATATATATATATATATATATATATATATATATATATATATATATATATATATGTTTTTATTTTGTGTTCTGTGCCCTGTTCCTGTGAGAGAGAGACAGAGTTTTTTTTTACTGCCAGTCATGGTCAGGGTCGACCATGGGCGCGTGGCCGAGCAAATGTAGAGAGCCTGTACTGTCTACATAGACAGCCTATGCTCTCTGCCAGCTGAGTTCATATTTCGTGCCATGCTCGTGCTGCCACCTATAGGCCCATACCCACTTCAGTCTGCCCCACCATGTTCCTTTCTCACTTCTCGTCCAGGCATCACTCAGTCAACAGGCCTACTCCTCTCTCCCTCGCGGGCATGGCCCTCCCGGGACATGGGCACAAACATACTGCCTGTGTACCCTCACATTATTGCAAATAAAGTAAGAAGCCTCCGAAGCCTTATCATTGCTACCCTGCCTTGATCGACGACGCAATAATCTTAGAACATCAACAGACTTACACATCTTTGTGCTCAGAATGACAGGAATCACAGGATTTATTCATATGCTCTACAAACTTATTCCTCTATAATTCATAAATCTCTCGTCCTCATTTTCCCATACACAAAGCACTAAGCATGCTCTTTGCTAATCCTTAAGTATCTTCCTTTCTTTCATACATACACTGAACAAATGCACCAACTTTTAGAATACAGTGGTCCCTCGGTTTTCGTGCATCTCCAAACTCGAACATTTATGTAAGTGTATTTTCGTAAGTGCTGTTGCAAGTGTATTTTTGGGGGTCTGAAATAGACTAACCTACGTGACATTATTTCTTAAGGAAGTAAATTCGTTCGGTAATGGCACTTGAGCAGCATTCTGGAATGAATTTTCAGCGAAAACCGAGGGACCACTGTACTTTATTGCCCACTAGGCATAAGGGAAATTACCAACAGACCCCTGGCTGCCTTCAAGAAGGAGCTGGTCAGATACCTAAAGTCAGTACCCAATCAGCTGGGCTGTGGTTCATATGTTGGACTACATGCAGCCAGCAGTAACAGTCTGGTTGATCAGGCCCTGATTTACCAGGCGGCGTGGTTAAGGACTGAGCTGCGGGGACGTTGACCCCTGGAACGCCCTCTAGCTTCCTCTATTGCTTCCCCTCCCCTCCCCCCAACCTACTGTCTCTTACTTTCTCAATGCTTGTATGAATCTGTTAGGATACTTACTAATTGATGCTACAACATCTGCCACAAGAGACATGCTCCTCAGATTTTTCTTATAATCCTGCAAATTAATCAAAATATTAATGAGATCATATCTAGTCATTTTTTAAAAAATCCATTTAAGCAATGACAAAATTGAATGCCATCTGCTGAATTAAAATGCAATTTCAGCCAGTTCCAATATTCTTGAAAACTATATATTTTAAGTGTCTATTGGGCTGGCAGCCAACAGTTTGTTAAATGCAATTACTAATATTGCAGTCTAGTACTGACCAAATTATTGGTTAAGTTACATAATCCTATGAAAGTACATATTCAACGACTGTACACAAGACTGAGCAAAGCTAACTATGGCAGCTGCATAGCAAAGTTTTTAAAGGTTATTAATGCAGTGGTCTGGCAGCAACCAGTGTATTTTTTTGGCTACCGTAGAAAAAAAAAAAAAAATTATATTTACCCACAAATAAGCAAAACGAAAACAAACGACCACAACACATCTGGCAATGTAGTATTCCTCAAATATTTGCCAGGTCAACAGCTGCTTATACTATTTGAGCATCCAATCGCTGGTCCAAAATCTACCATTAAGTTTTTACTTACTGTACACGGCACACTGAAGTTGTTATGGGAACTCAAAGTAGTACAATATGTAGGTTGAACCTATAACTCAGTAAAATTTAACAGAGGTAATGCACCACTACTGACACCTGCTGCCTCTGTTTGCCTACCAGTAATATTATTACATTCACATGGGAGTGCTAAGCCCATAAGAGTCATACAGCACCTGGGGGGAATGGGAAGAATTAATTAAATACTTTAATTAATTAGTAGTGGATAGGGCCATGGGCCCCTTATCCACCACGAGGCCTGGTCACAGACCGGGCCGTGGGGGCACTGATTCCTGAAACCCTCTCCAGGTATACTTTAATGCTACCAGACTATCCTGGGGCACACCCTAGCAAAGATTATTATATTTATGGGGAAGCTAAACAGACAGCGGTTATAGACCACCCAAGGAATGGGAGGCAATTGGGTTTGATCCAAGGTAGACAGGCAGTTCCAATTCTTTTTTATCAAGAGCACTTCACCAGCATCAAGAAACCTTCCTCCAGAGGTCCTAGGGATGAGGATCAAAAGAAAAGATAAGATAAGATTTGTTGAGATTTTTAACCCTGGAGTGTTAGCCACCCAGAATAACCCAAGAAAGTCAGTGTGTCATCGAGGAGTCTTACTTCCACTGTGGTCTTTATATCTTGTCCCCCAGGATGCAACCCACACCAGTCAACTAATACCCAGGTACCTACTTACTGCTAGGCAAACAGGCAACAGGTGTAAGGAACACGCCCAACATTTTCACCTGGCCGGGGATTGATCTACTGACACTTAGTGTGTGAGACAAGAACGTTGCCTACCAAGCCACGCTGCTTGGCTTATCCTGGATTACTAAACCTGAAGGTTAGTGAGTTTAGTAAGTACAGTGGACCCCCGAGTAACGAGCAAAATTCATTCCAGAAGCCTGCTCAAGTGCCATTACCGAACGAATTTACTCTCTTAAGAAATAATGTCAAGTAGGTTAGTCTATTTCAGACCCCCAAAAATACACTTACAAAAGCTCTTACAATATTATACTTACATAATTGTACAATTTCCGGGGTGCTCGTTACTCGGGGGTCCACTGTAAGTTTATTCAGGTACAGGTATACATAAATACAGTTACATAAATTATCATACATAAAAGCATATGTGTAGATTACCTAGGATAACCCAAAAAAAAAAAGACAAAGTGACTTGTTTCCATTGGGGTCCTTGGGCACCTTTATTTAGGTACAAGTACACATAAGTACAATT
>WNWK01009199.1:42500-78515 GCA_009830355.1 Cherax destructor
CCATATGTAAATTTTACATTGGATAGGACCTGAATGGAAATAAGTCGAGGACCACAATAAGTTATTTTTTACTTTTTGGGGTTTTATCGTAGGTAATTTACACATATATTGCTAGGTATAAATGTACCTATACCTAAATAAACTTACAAGAAGAAAGTAATGTAGTGAGACCTTTCCAATTAGGTCAGTCACTAAGTACACTAACAGAGGCTGTGACTAAATAAGTAGGTAAGTTTATTCAGGTATAGATATACATAGTTATATAAATTATCATACATAGCACCTAGGGTTAAGAATCCCAATGGAAATAAGTCAAGGACCCCAATGGAAATAAGTCAAGGACCCCAATGGAAATAAGTCACTTGTCTGACATTTTTGGGGGTTATCCTAGGTAATCTACACATATGCTGCTATGTATGATAATTTATGAAACTGCATTTATGTGTACCTGTACCTGAATAAACTTACTTAATCCTTGGATAACCCAAGAAAGTCAGACGAAGTGACTGATTTCCATTGGGGTCCTTGACAACAATACTCTTAAAACAGTTGTTATAACCAACACAACGCGAGATAATGAAGACTAGGAACAATACTGAGCTATGAAGAGTGCCAGGGGTAGTGAGGAGCAGGGGTGAGGTGCCAGGAGTGAGGTGCCAGGGACTGAGGATCAGCTGTGCCTCCCCGCCAAAACAAACATAGTTGAGACACTCGCCACCAGAGCCTCTCAGTAAGTAAGTAAGTTTTTTCAGGTATACACAAATACAGTTATATAGATTATCATACATAGCAGCATATGTGTAGAGAACCTAGGATAACCCAAAAAAGTCAGACAGAGTGATTTATTTCCATTGGGGTCCATAAATTACTCCCTTTTTTTCATTCATGCGGCCACACTAAACCCTTGGGGCTTAAGTAAGTTTATTTAGGCACAGGTACACATAAGTACAATTATCATACATAGTGTAAATTACCTAGGATAACCCAAAAAAGTCAAAGTGACTTATTTCCATTGGGGTCCTTGGTGACTTTGAGAACCCCAATGGAAATAAGTCACTTGATTTGTTTGTTTGGGTTACCCTAGGTAATTTACACTATGTATGATAATTGTACTTATGTATACTTGTTCCTAAATAAACTTATTTAATATCTTATTATTTAAACCAGGCGCTTATACAGTGCCTGGTGAAAATGGAAGGCATTCAAGACTCGATTCAAAGAACTGGAGCAGAGGTCCAATGTCTTAATAATAATATAATAATATTTTAATTTACTACATGTACATGGTATACAGGCCTAGCTTATATCAATGACATACTACTACTATATAGAAAGCCGCTTGTTATGTAGAGCATTTCGGGAAAATTAGGTCAATTTTGTCCCAGGATGCGACACACACCAGTCGACTAACACCCAGGTACCCATTTTACTGATGGGTTAAGATAGACAACCGGTGTAAGGAAACACGCCCAATGTTTCCACCCCTTCGCCGGGAATCGAACCCAGACCCTCACCGTGTGAAGTGAGAGCTTTTGCCATCAGCACCCATGGCCTAGTGGCATCAAGGACCCCAATGGAAATAAGTAGGTACTACTAGTACCGTACTGGTTTTGGTTCCTAATCTTGACAAAATTCGTAGCAAGATAACTGAACACTGCTTGTGAGCAATTTTTATCAACATGATTTAACTACAACTGCTTTACTCTACCTGCAACATTCACCATATACCTGGATTATACCTGGAGGGTGTTTCAGGGGTCAACGCCCCGGTGGCCCGGTTCATGACCAGGCCTCGCGGTAGGTCAGGGCCTGATCAACCAGGGTGTTACTGTTGGACGCACGCAGAACGACGTACGAACCACAGCCCGGCTGGTCAGGGGCTGACTTTAGGTGCCTGTCCAGCTCCTTGAAGACAGCCAGGGGTCTATTTGTAATCCTCCTTATGTATACTGGGAGGCAGTTGAACAATCTTGGGCCCCTGACGCTTATTGTGTTGTCTCTTAGTGTACTTATGGTGCCCCTGCTTCTCATTGGGTGAATGTTGCACCGCCTGCCGAGTCTTTTGCTTTCGTAGGGAGTGATTTACTTGGGCGGATTTGGGATTAGTCCCTCTAGGATTTTCCAAGCGTATTATAATTTTTTATGTGGGAAATTACCTGCAAGTAATTTGGGTGAGGTAAGTGGGACTTAGTCACAGTAGGTCGCCAAACTGTCACTCCCTCGATGTCCACTCCCTACCACTCCCACAAAAAAAGCTAGACCTAACATTAAATTTGCCGGGTCACCATCTGGAGAAGACCCGGGCCGGATGTACCGGCAAATCTACTACAATAACATTAAATTTATAATTAAAATATTAAAAATTATTACAAATAATGGTAAATTATAAAATAATGTGAAGTGTATATGATTTTAGGACCTGACTGTTAAAAATAGTTAATGGGAATATTTTTACAGAGACTAGGGAAGATTTTCTCCTAATCATATCATTAGAACAATAAATTTTATACACATTAACTTACCATTTGTCACAGGAAGACACTTAATGCTGATGGAACACACCTTACATTACCCTAACAGCTAGAATTTACGATGACCAACACAAAAACTACTGTACATTATGGGTAAGCATCACTTAGAGGTGTGGGAAGGATTGGAGTCCTCTATTTTTCTGTCCTTGTTGCCGAATTGTAAGGGTTTTCCACACTATTTATCCGAGTTCTTCAGCAGAAACCTGTCAGCAATTTCTAAATTACTGATTGAGACCAATTGACCTTCGAGAACGCATCAGATTCATTAGGCGTTTCTGCGGCCTTCGGCGTCACTCCCCCGGCTGTTCCACACCCATCTTCACTTAAAATTTCTCGAAGGGTCCAAATAGCATCACATTTTAATACGCAATTATTATATTATTCATTTATATGTTCTACATTTAGGAAAATTATGTAAACAAATTCCACACATATATTATCATCTATCTTTCTCGCCTGCATTTCAGAGTGTACAGGTCAAGGACTTAAACTATTCCCAGTAATTTAGGCGCTTTATCGTACTTATACGTGCAGTGAAAGTTCTCCGTATATTTTCCCAGGTCTGCATTTTCGCCTGCCTTAAAAGGGGCCGTTATTGTACATCAATACTCTAGCCTAGAGAGAACAAGAGATTTAAAGAGTCATCATTGGTTTGGCATCCCTAGTTTTGAAGATTCTCATTATCCATCCTATCATTTTCCTAACAGATGTGGTAGAGACATTGTTGTGATCTTTGAAAGTGAGATTCTCTGACATTATCACTTCCAGGTCCTTCACATTAGTTTATCGCTCTGTTGTGTGGTTGGAATTTATTTATACTCCAATCCAGTTTTTATTCCTCAAATTTTCCATAGCGGAGTAATTGAAATTTGTCTTCATATAACTTCATATTGTTTTCTGAGGCCCATTTAAAGATTTGGTTAATGTCCGCTTTGAAGATTTGCAGTGTACTCGATGGATGACACGGCATGCAAATTCTGGTATCTTCAGCTAAGGAGGACACGGTGCTGTGGCTTATATCCCTGTCTATATCAGATATGAGGATGAGGAAATGGAAGGGAGTGAGTACCCGGTGCCCCGGTGGCTAAAGCTCTCGCTTCACACACGGAGGGCCCGGGTTCGATTCCCCGCGGGGTGGAAACATTTCGACGCGTTTCCTTACACCTGTTGTCCTGTTCACCTAGCAGCAAAATAGGTACCTGGGTGTTAGTCGACTGGTGTGGGTCGCATCCTGGGGGACAAGATTGAGGACCCCAATGGAAATAAGACAGACAGTCCTCGATGATGCACTGACTTTCTTGTGTTATCCTGGGTGGCTAACCCTCCTGGGTTAAAAATCCGAAGAAAATCTTATCTTATCTTACTGTACCTTGTGGAACAGAGCTTGTCGCTGTATCCGCCTCTGACTACTCTGTTTACTATTGTTTTTTGTGTTTTATTCATTAGGAAGTTATAGATCCATCTACCCATTTTTCCTGTTATTCCTTTAACACGCATTTTGTGTTCTATTACACCATGATCGCACTTGTCGAAGGCTTCCGCAAAGTCTGTGTATACCACATCTGTATTTTATTTGTCCTCCAGTGCATCCAAGACCATGTCTTAGTGGTCCAGTAGTTGTGAGAGGCAGGAGCGACCTGCTCTAAACCCAAGTTAACCCTGGGTTGTGCAATTGTTGTGTCCAGGTTGTTGGCGATCTTGCTTCTTAGAATCCTTTCAAAGATTTTTATGATGTGGGACGTTAGTGCTATCGGTTTGTAATTCTTTACAGTTGCATTACTGCCATCTTTGTGGAGGGAGGCTATATCCGTTGGAGATTGTTTTTGTCATTAAGATACTTAACTACTTTAGAAAACACTGCTTTCTCTAGAATCCTTGACATCAAAGATAAATTGTTGACAAAGTTGAGGTTAAATAGGAAAGGTGCTACAGCAATCCACGAATTTCATAGGCTAATTGTAGAGAGATTTACAATGGGCTAAGGTAAGCCACAATAAATTTAGTATTGGGATATACAAGAAAACTAATGTAAAGCTCTGGCAACAACTGAAAGCCCTTGGGGTAAAGCCATAAACCAGCAGATCGTTCTAACATACTTATAAGAGGCATCCCATGAAGCATCTGCAAATTGTTTTAATTCACGCTACACGACTGTTGCAACATCATTTGTAAGTATATTGCCAGATGCATCAAACAAATTCATCGGGCTCAAGTGATTTCCAGCTATCAGATATGTCAGATGAATGTTTTTTGTATTACCAAGTAGTTATGTTCCTCTATAGACAGACACAGTGCCTATCAGCTCAGGCATGCAAGAGTAGCTTTTTGCCATGCACAATACTCCTATTCTTCGTGGTCCTCTCTCTCCCAGCAAAAAAAAAAAAGTAAAACTGATTACAGATATCCCAAAATAAGATAGTAAAGCTCATCAAGAGAATATATTGGCCAGGATGATGAACTGCAGAAACTGGAAACAAAAAGAAGTATAAAAAGGAGTACTTTACTAATAATTATAACTGATACATGAATATTAGTTACATTAATATAACATACATTATTTTTTTAATAGCTTTTATTATTAATATAAATAAAGATAAACCTAACTGGTCTCTAAAAAAAAAAAAAAAAAAAAAAAATAATAGTAGTTAGACTGTTGGGTTTAGTCCTGACTCTTTCTCTTCTACTTAAGCTCTTCCTCTCACCGGCTATTCTTCTTCTGTCCCCACTTCCCCCTCGCCCCTAGTGGGTCCTTACCTGAGAGTCTGAACTAACTAACTAACTGGTCTCTCTATATAAGTAGTTAGACTGTTGGGTTTAGTCCTGACTCTTTCTCTTCTACTTCAGCTCTTCCTCTCACCGGCTATTCTTGTTCTGTCCCCACTTCCCCCTCGCCCCTAGTGGGTCCTTACCTGAGAGTCTGAACTAACTAACTAACTGGTCTCTGATACTCCCACGCCAGGGAGCCGGAGCCGGGTCGCCATCTGGTAAAGACCCGGGCCGGGAGAATTCCCGGTGAATCAACACCTAACCTCACTGGAAATAATTCATATTGACTTTATTAGATTGCCTTAGGTTAATTTTACCATATAAAAACATTCTAAAAGTTTAAAGTGCTAAACTCACAAGGTTAAACCCATAAGGTTAGGTTTGGTAAGATTTGTTAGGAAATAGGACAAGTGTTTCCTGACGTGGGTCTTAGTCATATGATGACCCACAACTGGAGGTTTTGGTCATGTGACCGAGGCCTTCCGCTGGCTTACCCCTCCAACCCTTTAAAAATTTAGTAGTTTTGCCGGTACCATCAATAATACCTGAAGAATTACACCCAAGGAAAACTCAAATTTTTTTATGCAAATTTTTCTTACGTTACTTTTATATTTCCCATTAACACCCACCAAACAAACCCAGCCTGTGAAAAAAATTGATAATTTTCCTGGAATTTGTGTGTGAGAATTGATGGGGATAATAATGTTTATCTGAAATTGTGTAGGTGTGTATCTCCAGTGACTTGAAAGATGTTCTGTGACATAACTAATATTCTGTATTATTTCCTTATGTTCTGTAATGAGTTGAATTAATAAAGTGAAAATGTTATAATTTAGAGGAAATTAATATTTCAATAATGAAAATTGAAGTGTTATTAAGTTAATTGAAAAGATGTGTTGGTAAACAAAACGTAAGAGAGCAACGAAAATGGAGGCGTAAAACTGATTGAATCAGGGATTTGTGGAGCATTAATCTCATTTAATAGTATGTATCGGCAAATATAGTGTCCTATATAATAAGTGAATTTAACGTGTATCTGGAAGAGTTCAGATACAAAGTGAAACTATCAAAATAACGATGATACGAATGAGAAGGTGAGCTGTTGCTGGAGAACCTACATTGCCCGCCACATGTAATGTACGCCTCCCAGTGTGAATTAAATCTCACTACTACAGGTAATGTATTTATGTATTGGCCAATAGTAGTTTATTGTCCTGTTAGGGAGGCGTTAGGATATATTATCAAGAACATAATTTAAGGTCAGATGTGTAATTTAAGGTCCAAATGTGTGTAATTTAAGGTCCAGATGTAATTTAAGGTCCAGATGTAATTTAAGGTCTAGATGTCTGTAATTTAAGGTCCAGATGTGGGTAATTTAAGGTTCAGATGTGGGTAATTTAAGGTCCAGATGTCTAATTTAAGGTCCAGATGTGGGTAATTTAAGGTCCAGATGTGGGTAATTTAAGGTTCAGATGTGGGTAATTTAAGGTTCAGATGTGGGTAATTTAAGGTTCAGATGTGGGTAATTTAAGGTTCAGATGTGTGAGTTGGGAAGCTGAGGTTGGCATCGAAGAAGGGACATTGTGACCCACTGTTGCTAAAGTCTCACCTGTTTCCGAGGTAAGTAAGTTTATTCAGGTATACACAGTTACATTGATTTATCATACATAGCAGCATATGTGTAGAGAACCTAGGACCGAGCCGCGGGGTCGTTGCCCCCCGAAACCCTCTCCAGGTAAACCCAAAAAGTTAGACAGTGACTTATTTACATAGCAGTAAGTGTAATCAGTTTTAGATGTACCAGAGTTCTCCCCAGTTGTGTGTGTGAAATGTTAATTGAGGATTCTACCTGTGAACTTCACCCACATAATTTATCACAAAAACAGTTGAATTTTCTATGCAAATTTTTCTTACGCCACTTTTATATTTCCCACTGACACCCACCAAACAACACAACCTAACCTTTCCGAAATTTACGTGATATAAAATAAATTTATTTACATTATATATCTAGGAATTTGCATGGCAAAATTTGACTCTTCCTTGCAATACGTATTCAAATAATCCAACAATTTTAGAAATTGAAACTTAGTATGTATTGAATGCGAATAAAAACTTAATTACCTATTTCCTTATTTATTTAAGTCGACTTAAATAAGTGAATATTTAAGTTTTGATGATAAAATTTCAGATTTTTTTACTCTCACAGAAAACGAAGATTTTTTTTATTTTAAAAGATAAGCGCCTTTAAGCTGACGTCAGTTCTAGCATATTTCCTTCAATAAACGTAGATAAATATTAACTAATCTACAGAGATCAGCAGAAATATAAGAATGAAAAATGATATGGTGATACCGACAAGATGTTGAGAAAAGACTCGTATGTACACTTCAGGACATTTATTAGAGGAAACTGAAGCCACATGTGGCGAAACTTTTCCGTTACGGCTTGACAAAGCTCCTGGAGAGCGAAACGTTGCCACAGTAAAATGTCACATTAGTTGCACTTGTGTCCTTTTACCTAACTTATTGTCAGTAATTCTAAAAACATTAATACAATAAAAAGAAGAAGACTTTATATTAATTATTAATATAAAAGGCTGTATTTGGATTAGTAGCCCCGAGGCTTAATCCAGAATGATGTAGAAGAATAAGAAGACTTCACATTATTAACCAATGGAGGATTAATAATCCAGGATGATGAAGATTTTATTAGGATTAGTAATCCAGGAGAGTTCCCAGGATAACCCAACGAAGTCAAGCAGCGTGGCTTATTTCCACTGAGGTTCTTATTTTTAGGTCCTGGAGTCGCTTCCGTAGGTCACTGCTCCGGCGGCCCGGTCCCAGACCAGGTCTCTTGGTTGGTGGCCTAACCAATCAGTCTGCTAGTGCCCGCCTCCCGCAGTCCAATATGCACCACAACCCGGTTGATCAAGAAGTGTTTTAAGGAATCTGTCGCGTTTCCCCTAGAAGACAGCGAGGGTTTTGTTGGAAATTTCCCTTATGCAAGAAAAGAGGGTGTTGAAGAGTCGTGGTCCCTTAACACACTGAGTTTTCTCTCACTGTACTCATCGCTCCCCTGTTTGTCATTGCAGGTATGCTGCTCCTTCTGCCAAGCCTCTTGTGTTCATAAAGTAGTAATTTCGGTGTGCAGGTTTGGGACCAGTTTCGTCTACCTTGAAGGGAAGCGTTAGTACACAGCCATATTCCAACCTACATGGAGTCTACCTGGAGGGCATTCAGGGGATCAATGCCCCCGCGGCCCGGTGCATGACCAGGCCTCCTGGTGGATCAGGGCCTGATCAACGAGGCTGTTACTGTTGGCCGCACGTAGTCCAACGTACGAACCGCAGCCCGGCACTGACTTTAGGTATCTGTCCAGCTCCCTCTTGAAGGCAACCAGGGGTCTATTGGTAATTTCCCTTATGGCTGGTGGAAGGCTGTTGAACAGTCTTGGGCCCCCGGACACTTATTGTGTTTTCTCTTAGTGTAGCAGTGGCGCCCCTGCTTTACACTGGGGGTATGTAACATCTCCTGCCAAGTCTTTTGCTTTCGTAGGGAGTGATTTCTGTGTGCAGGTTAGGGACCAGTCCCTCGAGAATCTTCCAGGTGTAGATTATGATATATATCTCTCGCCTGTGCTCCAGTGAGTGCAAGTCAAGTGCTTCCAGACGTTCCCAGTAGTTAAGGTGTTTGATGGAACTTATACGTGCCGTAAAGGTTCTCTGTACATTCTCTAGAAATGCAATTTCACCTGCCTTGAATGGGGATGTTAATGTACAGCAGTATTCCAGCCTAGAGTGAACAAGTGATTTAAAAAGGATCATCATTGGCTTGGCATCTCTTGTCTTGAATGTTCTCATTATCCATCCTATCAGTTTCCTCGCAGATGTGATAGTGGCATTGTTGTGGTCCTTGAAGGTGAGATCTTCGGACATTACCACTCCCAGGTCCTTCACATTGCTTTTCCGCTCTATTGTGTGATTAGAGTTTGTAGTATACTCAGTCCTAGCTATTATTTCCTCAAGTTTTCCATAACGGAGTAGTTGGAATTTGTCTTCATTGAACATCATATTGTTCTCCGTTGCCCATTGGAAAACTTGGTTTATATCTTCTTGGAGATTTGCCGTGTCCTCAATGGATGACACACTCATGCAGATCCTAGTATCGTCTGCAAAGGATGATATGGTGCTATTGTTTACATCTCTGTCTATGTCTGATATGAGAATGAGGAACAGGATAGGGGCAAGTACTGTGCCTTGTGGGACAGAGCTCTTCACTATGGCAGCTTCCGATTTAACTCTGTTTACCACTACTCTTTGTGTTCGATTGGTTAGAAAGTTGAAGATCCATCTGCCTACTTTGCTAGTTATCCCTTTAGCACACATTTTGTGTGCTATTACACCATGATCGCACTTGTCAAAGGCTTTTGCAAAATCCGTGTATACTACATCTGCATTCTGTTTGTTTTCCAGTGCATCTAATACCATATCATAGTGGTCCAATAGTTGCGAGAGGCAGGAGCGACCTGCTCTGAAACCATGTTGCCATGGATTCTGCAATTTTTGGGAGTCCAAATGGTTTGCAATCCTGCTTCTTAGAACTCTTTCAAAGATTTTTATGATGTGGGACGTTAAAGCTATTGGTCTATAATTCTTAGCTACTGCTTTGCTGCCACCTTTATGAAGTGGGGCTATATCTGTTGTTTTCAGTGACTGGAATCTCACCTGTGTCTATGCTCCTTCTCCATAGCATACTTAGGGCCCATGAGAGGGGTTTCTTGCAGTTCTTAATGAACACGGAGTTCCACGAGTCTGGGCCTGGGGCTGAGTGCATGGGCATGTCGTCGATGGCTTTCTCAAAGTCTAGGGGAGTTAGGGTTATGTCAGAAATTTGGCATACATTGACAGGGTTTTGAGACTCGTTTATATATAAAAAAAATTGTTTGGATTCTCAATCTTTAGACTGATTTGTGGCTCGCTGAACACAGAGTCATATTGAGATTTCAGTATCTCACTCATTTCTTTGTTGTCATCTGTGTAGGATCCGTCTTGTCTGAGCAGGGGCCCTATACTAGAAGTGATTTTTGGCTTGTTTTTGGCATATGAAAAGAAATATTTCGAATTTCTTTCAATTTCACTAATCGCTTTTAGCTCCTCTTGTCTCTCCTGGATCCTATACGAGTCCTTTAACTTTAGCTCAATATTTTCCACTTCCCTGGTTAGCGCTTCTTTCCATGTTTCAGATAATCTGGCATTCGTGAGGAGCTCAGTGATTCTTCGCCTTTTCCTGTAGAGGGAGCGTCTCTCTCCAGTTTACTTCTTCTCTTCTCTTTTCTTAGGGGAATATGCCTTGAACATACTTCATCTACCAGGAAGTTGATCTTTTCAAGGCACTGGTTAGGGTCCATGTCATTTAAGATATCTTCCCAACATGTTTCATTTAGGACATAGTTTACCTGGTCCCAGTTGATGTTCTTGTTGAAGTTGAATTTGGTAAAGATACCCTCATAGCTATATGTATTTTGCTGATCAGGACCCCTGTGCATGTAGGTCTGGACTTCGATTAGATTGTGATCAGAATTAGTTGTTTTTTGATATTGTTATGTTTCTTACCAGGTCCTCATTATTTGTGAAAATAAAGTCTAGTGTGTTCTCTAGTCTTGTTAGCTCCACTATCTGCTGACTTAGGGTGTGTTTCTTGCAGAAATTCAGCAGCTCATGTGTGTGTAACTTTTCAACTGAGCTGCCTCCAGGGATTGTTTCTGCTACAACATTATTTGCTATGTTCTTCCATTTTGTATGTCTTAGATTGAAGTCACCAAGCAGCAAGATGTTTGGGTATTGGGGAATTGCTTGGCATCTCTTGTTTTGAAGGTTTTAGTTATCCAACCCATTATTTTTCTTTCAGTCGTGATAATAACGTTATTGTGCTCTTGAACATGAAATCCGACATTACAACTCCCAGGTTTCCTACATTTTACTGACGTTCTATTAAGTGGTTCAAGTTTGTCTTGTACTCCGGCCTTGCTTTTATTTCCTACATTCTTCCGTAATGTAATAACTGAAATTTGTCCTCAATGAACATTATTTTGTTGTCAGTGGCCCACTGTAAAACTTGGTTTATATCAGCTTGATGGTTCACTGTCTCTTCTATGGGTACCACTTTTATACAAATTCTAGTATCGTTTGCAAAGGACGATACAGTGCTATGATTTATGTACCTGTCTATATACAAATGAGAATCAGAAGTGGGGCGAGCACTGTGCCTTGGGGGACAGAACTTGACACTGTAGCAGCCATTGATTTCGCTGTTTACTGTTACTCTTCGGGGTCTGTTTGTTAGGAAGTTAAGTATCCATGTGCCCACCTTCCCAGTATTCCTTTTGGACGCACTTTGTGTGGAATTACCCCATAATGGCACTTTTCAAAGGCTTTTTACAAAGTCAATGCATACTATGTCTGCATTTTTCTTGTCTTCCAGGGCATCCAAGACCATGTAATGATCGATCAGTTGCGAAAGGGAGGAGCAACCTATTCTGAACCCTGTGTAACTGTTGCGATTCCAAGTATTTGGTAATCTTGCTTCTTAAAATCCTTTCAAAAATCTTGATAATGTGGGATGTTAGGGCTATTGGTATATAGCTTTTATTTTTGTCATTGCCATTGTTTTACTACCACCTTTGTGGGGCGGGGCAATATCAGTGCTTTTTAATGACTATGGGATGATTCCAGTGTCTAAATTTCTCCATACAATATTTAAAGCACGTGATAATGGTTTCTTGCAAATCTTGATAATAAGTTTCACGGGTCCGGGCCTGAGGCAGTGAATGATCATGGAATCAATAGCTTCTTCGAAGTCAAATGGGGTTAGAATTACATCAAAGATTAGGGAGGAGTCTGTAGCATTTTGTGTCTCATTCGCGAAGAACTCGTTTGGGTCGTCAGAGCCGATTAGTTATTTAATGAACACTGAGTCATTCTGAGTCGTACGTATTTCACTCATTTATGTGGTGTCGCCAGTGTATGTCTCATCGTCCTTTAATTCCCAGTCCAGTGAAGGGTATATGGATCCCAAATTCCCCTTACCCAGTGAAGGGTAATATGGAACCCACATTCCCCTTAGCCAGTGACAGGTATATGGATCCCCAAATTCCCCTTACCCAGTGAAGGGTAATATTGAACTCTAATTCCCTCACCCAGTGAAGGGTATATGGAACCCTAATTTCCCTTACCCAGTGAAAGGTAATATTGAACCCTAATTCCCTTGTCCAGTGAAGAGTAATATTGAACCCTAATTCCCTTACCTAGTGAAGGGTATATGGAACCCTAATTTCCCTTAGCCAGTAATGGGTAATATGGAATCCTAATTCCCCTTACCCCTAATTCCCCTTAGCCAGTAATGGGTAATATGGAATCCTAATTCCCCTTACCTAATTCCCAGTAGAATGGGTAAAATATCTAATTCCCTTACCATGAGATATAGACCTAATTTCAGCCAGTGAAGGGTATATGGAACCCGAATTCCCCTTAGCCAGTGAAGGGTAATATGGAATCCTAATTCCCCTTATCCAGTGAAGGGCATGGAACCCTAATTCCCTTCTCATTCTGTCCCAGGATGATACACCAGCGTCTGCGCAACTCAAACACACCCCGGCTGCCACGTACTCTTTATATCTTCAACGCAAAGCCTTAACTTCGACGTATGTTTTACTCATTCGTTTACTGACGCACTAAATACATTCGTGGAACTATCTCGGTTAACGAATTCGAGCGGCTGCTGGGGGATAAAATGAGTATACTGTAATAGTAAAAATGACAACTGTACCACCACTCGCCAGATGAACTTGAATGACGTCACAGTTTACCATAGCATGGCGTGGTGAGTGAGTGTGCGACCAGTGAGCTCTGGGGAATTGTGTGAAAACCTCGGTAAATACAGTGTTACATGCTCTGATATTTAAGCCGGAGAGCCACAAATCATGGAAGACAAAGACGAGATGATCCGCAAACTCAGCTCGGAGTGTGATTCGCTTAAAAAGGAGTTAGAAAAGTCCATGCAAGAGCGCGATGTTTTACTGTGCGAAGTCAATCGTCTCAAGTTTGAACTGGAGATGTCGGATTTGAAGCGACTGAAGGAAGAAGAGACATCGGAAGCCAGGTGAGCGAAGAATCGGATAGTTTACGACTTGGTACACAACATACCAGGGTTAGAGGGAGATGACAACACCCAGGTAGGAAAATAAACGGGAAAGATGGGACAGGTGATGGAATCAACTCTGGATCCTTCACAGGCTGGCGTGTTTATCCTTCCCACTGCCCTGTCCACCTCCCTATCCCCCACTTTCCATCCCTATTCTGTCCTCCTTTGTCCATTCTTCTGTCCCCCCCCTGCGTAAGAAACGGCATAAAATACCGATAAATGAGAAATAAGACACATGTGCAGTATTAGGATATTTTAATGAGGAAACGTTTCCCCAGTCCTGTGTCCTCCCTGTCCATCCTTGTCCTCCCCCTCTCCATCCTTCTGTCCTCCCAGTCCATCCTTGTCCCCCCTCTCCATCCTTCTGTCCTCCCAGTCCATCCTTGTCCCCCCTCTCCATCCTTCTGTCCTCCCAGTCCATCCTTGTCCTCCCCTCTCCATCCTTCTGTCCTCCCAGTCCATCCTTGTCCTCCCCTCTCCATCCTTCTGTCTTCCCAGTCCATCCTTGTCCCCCTCTCCATCCTTCTGTCCCCTGTTCATCCTTGTGTGTCCCCGTTCATCCTTGTGTGTCCCCCGTTCATCCTTGTGTGTCCCCCGTTCATCCTTGTGTGCCCCCTGTTCATCCTTATGTGTCCACCCTGTTCATCCTTATGTGTCCCCCTGTTCATCCTTATGTGTCCACCCTGTTCATCCTTATGTGTCCCCTGTTCATCCTTATGTGTCCACCCTGTTCATCCTTATGTGTCCCCCTGTTCATCCTTATGTGTCCCCTGTTCATCCTTATGTGTCCCCTGTCCATCCTGTCCCCTGTCCATCATTGTGTCCATCCTGTGTCCCCCTGTCCATCCTTCCGTGTCCATCATGTGTCCCCCTGTCCATCCTTCTGTGTCCCCCTTTCCACCCTTCTGTGTCCCCTTTCCACCCTTCTGTGTCCCCTTTCCATCCTTCTGTGTCCCCCTTTCCATCCTTCTGTATCCCCCTGTCCATCCTTCTGTATCCCCCTGTCCATCGTTCTGTGTCCCCCTGTCCATCGTTCTGTGTCCCCCTGTCCATCGTTCTGTGTCCCCTGTCCATCATATTTCCCTCTGTCCATCCCTCTGTGTCCCCCTGTCCATCGTTCTGTGTCCCCTGTCCATCATATTTCCCCTCTGTCCATCCCTCTGTGTCCCTGTCCATCTCTGTGTCCCTGTCCATCCTTCTGTGTCCCCCTGTCCATCCTTCTGTGTCCCCCCTGTCCAGCCTTCTGTATCCCCTTGTCCATCCTTCTGTATCCCCTGTCCATCCTGTATCCCATGTCCATCCTTCTGTGTCCCCCTGTCCATCCTTTGTCCCTGTCAGTCTGTATCCCTTGTCCATCCTTCTGTATCCTGTCCACCTTTCCCATGTCCATCCTTCTGTGTCTTGTCCATTCTGTGTGCCCTTGTCCATCCTTCTGCGTTCTCTAGTACATCCTCCATCTCCCTATTCACCCTGACCCCTTCTCCATCTCCCATACTTCTGTGTCCCTCTTCTCTCCTACTTATTTTATTCCCCCTTTCCATTCCTCTTCTGTGTCGCCTCTCGCAATCCCTCTTATATACCCTTTCTCTCCACCCTTCTTCCCATCCTGTGTACCTTTCTCACCATCCGGTGTACCCCTCTCTCTCCATCCTTCTGTATACCCCTTTCTCCATTCTCCTGCATACCCCTCTCTCCATCCTTCTGATCACCCTCTCCATCCTTCTATACCCCTTTCTCTCCATCCTTCTGTATACCCCTTCTCCATCCTTCTGTAACCCCTCTCTCCATCCTTCTGTATACCCCTTCTCCATCCTTCTGATACCCTCTCTCCATCCTTCTGTATACCCTCTCTCCATCCTTCTGTATACCCCTCCTCCATCCTTCTGTATACCCCTCTCTCCATCCTTCTGTATACCCTCTCTCCATCCTTCTGTATACCCCTCTCTCCATCCTTCTGTATACCCTCTCTCCATCCTTCTGTATACCCCTCTTCCATCCTTCTGTATACCCCTCTCTCCATCCTTCTGTATACCCCTCTCTCCATCCTTCTGTATACCCCTCTCTCCATCCTTCTGTATACCCCTCTCTCCATCCTTCTGTATACCCCTCTCTCCATCCTTCTGTATACCCCTCTCTCCATCCTTCTGTATACCCCTCTCTCCATCCTTCTGTATACCCCTCTCTCCATCCTTCTGTATACCCCTCTCCATCCTTCTGTATCCCTCTCTCCATCCTTCTGTATACCCCTCTCTCCATCCTTCTGTATACCCCTCTCTCCATCCTTCTGTATACCCCTCTCTCCATCCTTCTGTATACCCCTCTCTCCATCCTTCTGTATACCCTCTCTCCATCCTTCTGTATACCCCTCTCTCCATCCTTCTGTATACCCCTCTCTCCATCCTTCTGTATACCCCTCTCTCCATCCTTCTGTATACCCTCTCTCCATCCTTCTGTATACCCCTCTCTCCATCCTTCTGTATACCCCTCTCTCCATCCTTCTGTATACCCCTCTCTCCATCCTTCTGTATACCCCTCTCTCCATCCTTCTGTATACCCTCTCTCCATCCTTCTGTATACCCTCTCTCCATCCTTCTGTATACCCCTCTCTCCATCCTTCTGTATACCCTCTCTCCATCCTTCTGTATACCCCTCTCTCCATCCTTCTGTATACCCTCTCTCCATCCTTCTGTATACCCTCTCTCCATCCTTCTGTATACCCCTCTCTCCATCCTTCTGTATACCCCTCTCTCCATCCTTCTGTATACCCCTCTCTCCATCCTTCTGTATACCCCTCTCTCCATCCTTCTGTATACCCCTCTCTCCATCCTTCTGTATACCCCTCTCTCCATCCTTCTGTATACCCCTCTCTCCATCCTTCTGTATACCCCTCTCTCCATCCTTCTGTTTATTCTCTCCATCCTGTGTACTTTCCATCTTTCCGTGTACCTCTCTCCATCCTTCTGTGTAGTCCTCTCACCATCCTTGTGTACCCCTCTCTCCATCGTGTATATCCCCCTCTCCATCCTGTGTATCCCCCGCCTCCATCCTTCTGTGTACCCCTCTACAGCCATCTTATTCCTTTACTTACTACACCTTCCCCTTCCTATACTGCTGTACACCCTGTTGCCTCATTGGGAAATGGGGTAACAAAGAACAGCGTTCAACAGGTTGGGAAGGGTGATAATAATTTCTAGGTCAAGACAAGTTGATTGTGATAATTGATAATTTTAGGCCTGAGCATGTGGATTATTACAAAGTATCAAGACTAATTTGCTTTGTAAGAGGTATTCCTACACCAAGGGAGATTGGTTAGAGAGATAGAAACTCCTAAGCAAAGGCAGGCTGTTCAGGATAATAGGTACGTGTTTAGTTAGGGCAGGTTGGCTAGAATAATTTTCCTTAATGCAAACTGGAAAGAGGGATGAGTTGTTGGATAGGGCAATAGGAATGTTTAGGCTATGTTGGATAGGACAGTAAGTATTCTCAGACCATGCTGTATGGGATAACAGGTATTCGTAATGCAGATTTAGTGGTAGGTATCTTATCTTAGATACTTAAGTCAGTGGAAGAAAGTTTAGCTCACAACCAGGCAGCAGGCTTCAGCCTGCCGCTGATGTTCATCTAGTGAATAGATACTCAGATATTGGTCAGTTGTTGTGGGTCACAGCCTGGGCAGGACCTAAAGACACTAACGAAAATAAGTCACACTGCTTGTTTTATCCTGGGTTACTAACCCTTCGGGGTTAATAACCCGAATAAAGTCGCCTTCTAACCTGGGCAGGCTCCATGGATGTAAGGAAGGAGAGGGGGGGGGATACACTACATTGTACTGGTTAGGTCTAAGCTCACAGGACTGCCTGGTCTGGCCGGTTTCTTTTCATGTGAAATCATTTGTACGGCAGCTAATGGTGCTGGGTTATTCGAGAAACGAGTTTGTAGCTACAGGGGGTGGTGGGAAGGAATATTATAATCAGTCGTGGCTCTTGTAACTCGACTCTTAAACGGTTTTGATATTGACAATGACCATGACTATCTCGAGGCCATTCATATCTTCATTGTTTATTGACCATATGGAATTTGATTACGCTCGGTAGAGGGAGGAAACATTGGTAAATATGCGTGAATTAAGAACATTGGTTCTGTTTGTCATTCTTGGCAAGTTTCTTGTGTTTTAAAATCTTCGAGTCGTCAGTGATGTAATGATTAAGATGACCACTAATTACCACCACCATTACTTTTACCACTATTCTTACTACCATCACCATTACTTATTACTGCTACTTAAGCCTGTATGTACTTATGTCTTCAGGATACGTACAGTTAGAGATTTTTTCTCTCTACGACTGCTGTGTAGGTCTGTGATATCTGTTGTCATGGTTGGGTGCTTACTAGAATCGTCGTCTCAGTTTTTCTCCTGCTTCTGCCAGGATTTTGGATAGGCTTGTTTATAAGCTCATTGTTAGCCTGTATGTATAAACTTACATTGTTTATAAGCTTATCCTTTAGCCTTCGTACATATACTCTAGCCATTATTTCAAGGATGTCTGCACCATGTGTGTGTGTATCTATGCTGAGAGTTTTCTTTAATCCCTAGTTTAGGGATTAAAATATTCTTGAATGGTGGTAAACAGGTGATATGAAGCCTTAATGATCCTTTGAATAGTCGACAGGCTTTAAGCTCAGTTAAACAACCAACCAACCATTGTTTATTAACTCACTCGTTAGCCTTCGTATGTAGCCTCACCCGTTGTTTATAGGCTCACTCACCCATCTTTGACGCCGGTGAGGGGGCTCTTGATACAAGGAATTTGACCTAACCTTCCCTTCCTTGAATTAAACCTGATTCCCCCAGGCTCTACTGTTTTAGAGCTCCTCACGAATGCAATAATATGTTCTCTCTAGCCTGCATATATAGTTTACTCTCGGACCATTGTTCACAAACACTCACTAGGCTTCATATTCAAACACTAACCATTGTTTATAGGTTCGTTCGCTAGTCCTTTGCATCTTTGGCCATTGTTTATACTTGTTCTTTAACTTTTTTTATTCATGATTTTTTCATTGTTTACATTGTATTAGCATTTGTTTATTCTCGTTTGAATTTGTTTATAAGGTCACATGATAGCAAGTAATCTTCCAGACAGTGGGTATGAGGATGGGTTGTATTATATAAAGGCTGAGGGTACAGGACTGGTGCTGGTACTACTATTTAATGGTTATAGTCATAACCATGATTTTTAAAGAGGTGGATAGGTCAGATGACCAAAAGCTCCAGTTGTAGGTCATCATATGACTAAGATCCACGTCCTCCATCCTGACAGTCCTCATACCTGCCTACTGTTGCTGGTGGCCCTAACGTAACATTGAGTCACGTTGCTTATTTATGGTTAAATGTACGTTTTCATAAATTTATGCAAAATAACCACTGTGAAAAAAAAGTGAATTTCCAAGCTCTTTTGTGATTTCTCACATTATCACGGTTTCTTGGTAATGTGAGAAATCACGAAAACGCTTGGAAATTCACTATTTTTTCACAGTGGCTATTTTGCATATTGTGATATCACCTGTTTACTGTGATATTATTGCTTCATAAGTTTATGTAACCCAACCTAACTTATAAACCGGTGGTTACCTCACAGCTGTGTCAGTATCCTTGAACAAACTTCGTATGTGCTAGTCACAGCCATTTCCTTATTGATAAGGGAAATTTTTTGATACTATTAACTATTTTTCGCTTCACTTGTGAATGTTAATTTCCGTAGGTGCAAACTAAACCACTTTTTCTGCACGGCCGAAACGTGAAATTCCGGTTCTTACCTTCATATGAAATATATTTGTTAATGCATATTATTTTGTTTTCCAAGCAATTATTTTAGAAAAACGCATTACAGTAGAAGTTATATATCTCTTGGTGGCGTTTTTAGTTTTTGTCACTATTAGTTTCAAAAGCAACCTCAATTTCAGTTCAAACTTTTTTCTAAGTAAGAGATATCATTGAAAGTTTTAATTACGATCAGAAGAGACTCCCTCTAGTTATCACATAGGCACCTTGGAGGCAGGAAAAAAACAGACAACCTCTACATATAAAAATTTCCTTGGGGATACGTAAGGAGTAATGATGTCAAGTTTGTGTGTAATGTTAATGACTTAATACCACTCAAGATGGGTTGATGGTGCCTTGCCTGTTCAACCAGGCTGTTGCTGCTAGCGGCCCGCAGATTCACATATCCATCGCAGGCTGGTTGATCCGGCACTTAGCAGAGGTATTTGTTCAGTTTCCTTTTGAAGGCCTCTACAGTTGTTCCGGCAGTGTTTGATATCTTCTGGTAGTTTTAAAGAGCGCGGCACCATAAATGTTGATACAGTGTTTCCTTATTGTGCACACAGCCCCCTCCCTTTTCGTTGGATATATTTTACATTCAGTATTCCCCAATTTATGGATTAAAATGTACTTGATGGTTGGTATCTAGGTGAGATGCATCCTTAATGATCTTGGTAGTCGATAGGCTTTAAACTAAACAAAGCTAACCTTAAAATGTGCTATCGTCACTGCCGATCGTTGCAGTGGTGCATAGATGATGCAATAGACCAACAAACGCTACCATTATGACAACCACTTTTGTTTTTATCAAACTCGTTTGGAAGAGACAGGGATGTGGCGAATATTTTTTTAGCGGAAGGAGAAAATTAAGTTAATCCCTACCAGAATTGCCTTAATAAGGCCAATTGTTGATCCAGGAGGGTGATAGCTTTTAACAAACATTATTTGTATCATGAAAAAAGACACAAATACCTTATAAACAGACCTACCTGGAGAGAGAGGATGAGCCAGGTATATACAGTAGATCGAAACATTGTCAATAAAATATCACATTATACCGCATGTGTGTCTCTTTCCATCACGTCGGTATTTTATGCCATTTCTATCCTTTATTTGTTTCGTGTTAGGGAAAACATTTTGAAGAGAGGTTAGTTCTTGCCGAACGAAGCGCCTAAAGCAGAAGGAAAGAAGGAAGCAAACCAGGAGAGTGAGAGACTGACGAATGTCGACACTGATCGTGCACGAGGATACCTACTTCGACACGTACCTTGAATATACTTAAAAAAAATGTCTGAATTTTTATTTTACAAGGCACAAATTGTCATCCTGCTACCGCTTATTTCAAAGCCCGGCCTTGGACATGTCTTTACGGTATATCATCCCCAAGGATGTCATCCCTAATAGTCGCCTAATATTTCCTGCTTGGCGAACAGGAGCACCGTGTGTAAGGAGACTCGCCCACATGCCTCACTCTCCCCAGATTAGAACTCAAAACTATCATCTGTTCTGTTTGAGGAGTTAAAATGGATACTTATTTATCTGAAAGTAGATCTCAAGATCTACTTTCAGAAATATTAATGACAACGATCCAATCATATTACTGTAAGTTAATTATGTTGGCCATGTCCATCTGGGCATCTTTGTGGGCGGCATCCTTGGGACCAACGTAGTTGCTTACATCAGATGAGGCTTTAAAATGAAGTCTCGTGTGACGACAACAACTGCAAAGTTGACGATGTAAACAAAAATCGTGCACGTGATCGCTAGTAAAGATGGTTATATAATATAAAAATTTACATAGTAAACGTACAAAATCTTGAAGGTAGCAGCTGAAGTACCTGGCTATATATCTCTAGTGCTGCACCTACTTCCTAGTGGGGGATTAGGGGTCTGTGGCATGTCATTGTTACTAGCATAACCGGTCGTCTCCACATCCCTCTCCCTTCAAAAGAGATGCCTTGATGCTGATGAAGGGTTCTTGGTTTGAGGAATTGGAGCTTCACTCTCCTTCCTCAGAGTAAACCTGATTACCTTTCATTCTCCAAGTGCTTCCATATGCATATATTACATGCTGCCCTCATAATCCTTAGATCAAATCTGATTGCTTCTCATTCCTTAGGCGCTGTATGACTCCTACGGGTTTAGCGCTGCCATATTAAAAATAAATACGCAAAAGATTATTAAAAATAAATATTAAGTCACTTTAGCTTAGGTTACTTTAAACCCTTAAGCTAAATTGAATTTTAAACCGAGAGTAAATTACAGTACACTAGGAGTGTGGTGAACCAGCTTGTTATGCTTCGTGTCTAGGAGAATATTGTGAATGATACTTGTATTGCTAATTCTCTCTCTCTCTCTCTCTCTCTCTCTCTCTCTCTCTCTCTCTCTCTCTCTCTCACTCTCTCACTCTCACTATCTCTCTCACTCTCTCACTCACTATCTCACTCTCTCACTCTCACTATCTCACTTCTCTCTCTCTCTCTCACTCTCTCTCTCTCTCTCTCTCTCTCTCTCTCTCTCTCTCTCTCTCTCTCTCTGTTTTATTTGAATGTGTTTTATGGTATATATCTCGTCTACATTCCTGGGAGCATAGTGTTTTCAGACGCTTCAAGTGATTCATGTGTTTCGGGAATTCTGACCCGTAAACATTTTTTTTTTCATTTTACACACGCAATTTACTCAGTATGAAAAGGTTTAGCGCTTCTATTTGATTATAATAATAATCAGTATGAAAAGGTTCTGTTAGTGAACCATACCAATTTATTCTCTACAATGTATGATACAATATTGTATTTTGGAAACCCAAATCATTTGTATGCTCTATTGTCTTTATATGTATTTTTATTATGTCGCATTTCTTTCATTGTTTTATAAATATTTATATATAGTTGTACCCTTTTTTTAGCGTTCTCAAAAAAATTTACCGTTGGACTTTACTATTTTTCTATATATTCTACTTAGGTCAAATCTGATTTTCCCATTCCCCAGGTTTCAAGACCTGTAAACATTTTTTTTTTTCATTTTACACACGCAATTTTAATACTTGTGATCTCTTTTGAAGGGAGAGGGATGTGGAGACGACCGGTTATGCTAGTAACAATGACATGCCACAAACCCCTAATCCCCCACTAGGAAGTATGGAGATATAGCCAGGTACTTGGAGATCTTAATACTTGTGATTGCGAGAAGGATTTAGGAGTTCTGGTTAGTAGTAATCTGAAACCAAGACAACAGTGCATAAGTGTTCGCAATAAAGCTAACAGAATCCTTGGCTTCATATCAAGAAGCATAAATAATAGAAGTCCTCAGGTTGTTCTTCAACTCTATATATCTTTGGTTAGGCCTCATTTAGATTATGCTGCTCAGTTCTGGTCACCGTATTACAGAATGGATATAAATGCACTGGAAAACGTACAGAGGAGGATGACAAAGTTGATCCCATGTATCAGAAATCTTCCCTATGAGGATAGACTGAGGGCCTTGAATCTGCACTCTCTAGAAAGGCGTAGAATTAAGGGGGATATAATTGAGGTGTATAAATGGAAAACAGGAATAAATAAAGGGGATGTAAATAGCGTGCTGAAAATATCCAGCCAAGACAGGACTCGCAGCAATGGTTTCAAGTTGGAAAAGTTCAGATTCAGGAAGGATATAGGAAAGCACTGGTTTGGTAATAGAGTTGTGGATGAGTGGAACAAACTCCCGAGTACCGTCATAGAAGCTAAGACGTTGTGTAGTTTTAAAAATAGGTTAGATAAATACATAAGTGGGTGTGAGTTGGACCTGACTAGCTTGTGCTACTAGGTCAGATGCCGTACTAATTCCTTAAGTGGAAGTGATCTGACTACCTGGAGTTTACCTGGAGAGGGTTAAATCCAGGTGGTCGGCTAGATAAATATATGAGTGGGTGTGAGTTGGTCCTGACTGGCTTGTGCTACTAGGTCAGATGCCGTGCTCCTTCCTTAAGTGAATGTAACCTGACCTGTCTGGGTCGGGGCATTGGCTTAAGCCAGTTGGAGACTTGGACCTGCCTCGCATGGGCCAGTAGGCCTTCTGCAGTGTTCCTTCTTTCTTATGTTCTTAACTTTCCTAGACCCGTAGCCCGGTCCTGGGCCAGGTTTATCTGGTGCTTGTCTGGTAAACTAGGCTGTTGCTGCTGGCAGCCACCTGCCCATATATCCGTCACAGCTTGGTTGATGTAGCACTAGCCGGAGGCATTTATCGCTTTTCTTTTTGAAGATTGCTACACTTGTTCTCGCTGTGCACACGCTGCTTCCTCTCATCTCTCTCATTCCAGTATGCTGCTATGACTGTGTGAAGGTTTGGGACCAGGCCCACAAGAACCTTCCACGTATATATTATCATGTATTTCTCCTCCACTCCAGCGAGTACATATCTAGGATTCCCATGAATATAATAGTAATAATAATATCTTATGTAATGGTTTTATTGTATCAGTTTTAATTGTTTCCGTGTTGTTACGTCACGGTAAATACATTGCACTTCTGGTTCTCAAACACACATTGCATATTTAATGGTACGTTTTTTATTGTTGTCAACCTAAACGACTCTTATAATTGAGGAAGACTCTGTGCTTGTCTTGGTAATTGTCATATGCAGGCTAGGATAATCTTAAACCGGTCTCAGACCAAGCTTCCCGGTTGGTGGCCTGATCAACCAGGCTGTTGGTTCCAGCCGCACGCACGCCAAAGTAACATAGTCCGACTGATCAGGATCTGACTTGAGGATCGTACTTTTGCAGACAGCCAGGGGTTTATTAGTAATTCTCCTTATGCATAGAGGAACATATTGAAGTCACGTCTCCTTAAACTTACTGAGTTTTATCATAGTAGCCTCATCGCACCCTGCTTGTCATTGGACGTATCCTGTACCGGCTTACAATCCGTTTTCATTTAGGGTAATTTCAGTATGCGGGATTGGGACCCATCTCTAGAATTTTCGAGGTATAGCTAAATTATGATATATTTTTCTCGCCTACGTTCTAAAGGAAACAGTTTAGTGGTCCTAGAATGGATTCTAATGATTTGTGTTGTGTTAGGTTGTATAACATATAAAAACTTATATATAACCAGAGATAAGCAAGTTAAGAAAAATGTGATACTTTTGGAAACTCTGTAGCAGAGCGTAACCAATAAACACTGGAATTTGCACGTATAATACTTGTGGTGCGAGAGTGGGCTGCCAGTGGACACGTTTACCAAATAATTTTCTATTTAACAAGCTTGAATGAAAGCGTAGCGCGTGGGTACCTTACTCTATATGATAGTTTTAGTGTGTAAGCAAAGATTAGTAACATTTTTCTGTCATATTCTATCACAGGACGAGTTTTATACATTAAAATGAAGTCTCAGTGAAATCTGTAGAGATGAAAATATTGCCAAATATTCCACAGTGGGTCTGTAATTTATGACAGGCCCAACAAAATTGTGATGAGTTGTGGGGATTGTAGGTATATTGAAGACCGTGTTGGTAATATGAGACCGGATTCCTTAGAGCAACATTATTGCAACACGAAGCGTACTTGTAAAGATTTGAACGCTTTCTGATTACGCTCGGCCACCTTGTTGCCAGACGTATCAACGTCGTTTATTTTATTCATGTATATTGTTATAGGTTCACGTAGCATATAAACCTTGCTTTAAATTATGAAGTATTATAAGGAAATTATCGTTGCAGGATGAGGATAGGTTGCTCTGTGCGTATAGTGTCACCTTGCAGACTTGACCCTCCTGAGAGGTAAGACTGGCTCAGTTACCCCCAGCACTCACCTAGGTCAGTCCACTCCACCCTATTAGTTTCCAGGGTTCCAGTCCCAGGGCCGTATATGGGCAAGGTTTCTTACACCTGCTGCCCCCTCTGACCTAGCCAGCTGGCCTGAGAGTTCTAGGACTCACTTGCCATGGTTCAGGCCCCACCTGTTCCATGATAAGTACCAGGTGTTAGGTGATGGGTAAGTCGCATCTTGGGAATAAATTACTAGTGAGAGAAACTTCAGTCCTGTTGTACATGGGAAAGTTAAATAGTAGGACCCCAAGGTCCATATTGACCTTTTTTTCGACACATCGACCGTTTCCTACCGAGGCAGGGTGACTCCGAAAAAAAGAAACATTTTCACCATCATTCACTCCATTACCGTCTTGCCAGAGGAGTGGTGATACTCCAGTTCGAAAAAAAAAAAACTGCTGATATGCCTTTGATGGGTTTCAAGAGTTTTCCTACTCTCTAAGCTCGGCCCTGGGGTCAGAATTGTCTGATGTTCATCTGGTCTATCAGGCTGTTCCTGCTTGCGGCCTGCTGGCCCACATAACCGTCACAGCTTAGTTAATCCGGCACTTGAAGAAATTGTATGGTTTCCTCTCAAAGATTTCTCCACTTGTTCGAGCAGTGTTTCTGATATCTTCTGGTGAGATGTTAGTCTGGGACCATGGATGCTGATACTGTGTTCTCGCATTGTGCTCACGGCACCCCTGCCATTCATGGGGTTTATAATGCACATTCTCCCATATCTCTCACTTCAGCATGATGAGGATTAACTACAGTCAAACTGCCTCTAATTCTGTTTAGACAGTTGAGATTAGAATGATATAGCAGAAGGCTGTTGGATTATATGTTCACGAGGAAGCGCTAAACTCGTTATAGTTATATAACCTTTTGAGAGGTAATCCTGCTTGATATGAGGAAGGGGAGGGTAGCTCCAGTTCCTTTGAGCAAGAGCTTTTAATCCTCCCT
Source organism: Cherax destructor (assembly GCA_009830355.1). Lineage (NCBI taxonomy): Eukaryota > Metazoa > Arthropoda > Malacostraca > Decapoda > Parastacidae > Cherax > Cherax destructor. Next base: position 68,570 of record WNWK01009199.1, read on the forward strand.
TAAAGTCTGTTGAAGACATTAAAGTGAAAGGTGTGGGGTATTTATTAACGGTACTTAAAATACTGTATATAAATGCAGGGAGTTGCGCTGCACCAGTACAGGGTGGGTTGGAGTGCAACTTGCACACGCAGGCATGAGTGCGTACTATTACCATGAAGGAAAGTGAGAAGGGAAGGATGCGTGGGTGAGCGGCGGCGGATGTGGGTTAGTGAGGTAGGAAGGAAGGGTTGCTGGTATAGCAGGGTGAGTGAGGTAAACAGGTAACGCCCACTCCCTTACTTCCTCCTCCTCCCTCTTGTTACTCGTCATCGCTCTACTGTCCCTGGTCATCCACTTGTACAGTGTTGCAGTCTCTTCACAGATATAATAGGCAACTTGATAGTGGTCCAGGAAGAACCCAAACTAATTTCCATTACTAATTTGAGCTAATTATATATTTTTTGGACTATTCTTCAATGTTCGGATTTACATTCACATACTGGCTAGTGGGAGTATAGCCCGCAAACACCAACGGTCTAATTGATCTGGCCATCAACCAGGAGGCCTGGTCCAGGACCAGGCTGCAGGAGCAGTGAACCCAGGAATCAACTCCTGGTAACCTCCAGGTTGCTGTATTGACTGGAGTCACGCCCCTGTAGTGGTCTACAAATAACTGGCTCTTCTGTATTATAGCCATAGCAAGGCTCTAAACCCGTAGGATCATACGACTCTTGGAGACTGGGTGATAATGAGGTTTGATGCAAAGAAAAGAGCAGTGGCTCCAGCGTCAAGGCCTTTTTTATTATTATTATTATTATTATTATTATTATTTGTCTTGACCTTTAAGTAGTTGACTTGTTTTCTTTTTTCTTCCTCCATCTTTTCGTTTTCATTTTGGTCATAAAACGAGTAAATGGTATAGAATTAGTTTGTATTAAATAACTGGAGTATGCCTCTTCAAGGAGGGTGACTTGGTGCTGGTGAGGGGCGCTTGATCCAAGGAACTGGATTTAATCCTCCCCTTCCTGGGATCGAATCTCTTCCAGTCAGCCGCTGTTGGATCCCCACGGGCTTAGCGCTTCCCCGGTTAAACGTAAAATATTACAGAACGGCAACAATCTTCAGTGGTTGATGCATCTTATAAAGGGGCTGAAATATGTGTTAAGTTTAACCTTCTGATTCACTTCAATGTTTTCAATGATAATAGTTAACCGCATTATAAACTTTTGCTGCACTCTGCACTATTCCTGTCGCCTTCATTGATGTACAGGAGACTGGGATTATGCAATATAGGGATACCTTTCTCGGATCGCGCAGCTACTGAAACGCATCCAGTAATTGTCATGTGAAAGCACTAAACTCGTAGGGGTCATGTAGCGCCATGAGCAAAACGCTTGTGCAGAGCTTAACTGCTGGTTAAAACTTCATATTGTGGTTTTTTTTTTGTAGAGCTGTGTGCAAAATGTGGCTGGGAAGTGTACACACACACACACAGTGTAACACACACACACACACACACACACACACACACACACACACACACACACACACACAGTGTACACACACACACACAGTGCACACACACACACACACACACACACACACACACACACACACACACGCACACACACACACAAAACATACAACCAAGGAAGAAGTGAAGAGGCTGCTAAGCGAGCTAGATGCCTCAAAGGCGATGGGGCCGGATAACATTTCTTCATGGGTCCTGAGAGAGGGAGCAGAGAAGCTATGTGTACCCCTAACAACAATATTCAACACATCTATCGATACAGGGCGACTACCTGAGGTATATGGAAGACAGCAAATGTAGTCCCAATTTTTAAAAAAGGAGACAGACACGAAGCACTAAACTTCAGACCAATGTCATTGACATGTATAGTATGTAAGGTCATGGAGAAGATTATCAGGAGAAGAGTGGTGGAGCACCTAGAAAGGAATGAGCTTATCAACGACAGCCAGCATGGTTTCAGGGAGGGGAAATCCTGCATCACAAACCTACTAGAGTTCTATGACAGGGTGACGGCAGTAAGACAAGAGAGAGAGGGGTAGGTAGATTGCATTTTCTTGGACTGTAAGAAGACGTTTGACACAGTTTCACATAAGAGACTGGTGCAAAAGCTGGAGGTCCAGGCAGGAATAACAGGGAAGGCACTACAATGAATCAGGAAATACCTGTCAGGAAGACAACAGCGAGTCATGGTACGTGGCGAGGTGTCAGAGTGGGCGCCGGTGACGAGCGTGGTGCCACAGGGATCAGTCCTAGGACCGGTGCTGTTTCTGGTATTTATGAACGACATGACGGAAGGAATAGACTCCGAAGTGTCCCTGTTTGCAGATGATGTGAAGTTGATGAGAAGAATTCAATCGGAAGAGGACCAGGCAGAACTACAGAAGGATCTGGACAGGCTGCAGGCCTGGTCCAGAAACTGGCTCCTGGAATTCAACCCCACCAAGTGCAAAGTCATGAAGATTGGGGAAGGGCAAAGAAGACCACAGATGGAGTATAGTCTAGGGGGCCAGAGCCTACAAACTTCACTCAAGGAAAAGAATCTTGGGGTGAGTATAACACCAGGCACATCTCCTGAGGCGCACATCAACCAAATAACTGCTGCAGCATACGGACTCCTGGCAAACAGCATTCCGACATCTTAATAAGGAGTCATTCAGGACCCTGTACGCTGTGTACGTTAGGCCCATACTGGAGTATGCAGCGCCAGTTTAGAACCCTCACCTAGCCAAGCATGTAAGGAAACTAGAGAAAGTGCAAAGGTTTGCAACAAGACTAGTCCCGGAGCTAAGGAGTATGTCCTACGAGGAGAGGTTAAGGGAAATCGACCTGACGACACTGGAAGACAGGAGAGATAGAGGGGATATGATAACGACATATAAAATACTGAGAAGAATCGACAAGGTGGACAGAGACAGAATGTTCCAGAGGTGGGACACAGCAACAAGGGGTCACAGTTGGAAGTTGAAGACTCAGATGAACCACAGGGATGTTAGGAAGCATTTCTTCAGTCACAGAGTTGTCAGGAAGTGGAATAGTCTGGGAAGTGAAGTAGTGGAGGCAGGATCTATACATAGCTTTAAGGAGAGGTATGATGAAGCTCATGGAGCGGGTAGAGTGACCGAGTAGCGGCCAGTGAAGAGGCGGGGCCAGGAGCTGTGACTCGATCCCTGCAACCACAAATAGGTGAGTACACACACACACACAGGGAGAGAGAAATGTCTATCGGCAAGTGCCTATGACAAATGGTAAATGGTAACACACACACACACAAAACAGGCTAAATGTATATCGACAAGTGCCTTTGATAAATGGTAACTGTGTGCTGAGGCAAGTCTCGCCTCTCATACTTTACGCTCGTGAAAACCAATACCTGTGATACCATCAGAAAGACAGCAAAACATGGATATAGTGAGAGACAACACGAAGGAGAGAGAGAGAGAGAGAGAGAGAGAGAGAGAGAGAGAGAGAGAGAGAATGAATTGCTCTTTGAGCATAAAAAAAGTAGCTGACATTATCAACTTGATGCTCTCTTTAACACATTGCTATGGCAGTACCATTACCACCTTAATATCATCGTGACTAATGTAATGTCATATTACATTATAGCAATCATCATCAGCAGGCAATCTAGGCAATTCAAAGTCCAATGTTCGCATTCCACAAACCATATCCATGATTCGTTCCAAGTTGTTATAGAAATTATCACATTGTTTTGTAATATGTTGGGGAAGAGGGAGGGGGGAATATTGAGGTTTGATACGAGAAAAGTGTGGAGGGAGGGAAAGTGAGGAGGAATTTAAAGGGGAGAGTGAGGGAATGTGAGGGGGAGAGGAAGGGAGATGGAGAGGGTGAAGAGAAGACACAGGTGCTGAGCGAGTTTTTGTTGTGAAATAGTTTCGCTGTGTAGAGCTTTACCAAACACTGACTTTATGAAGCTCCACACAGTGAAATATTGTTATAACAAATGCTTATTCAGTACCTGAATCTTTTCTTCTTGATTATTGGCAGTGTACTTCTGTATTAGAGAGAGAGAGAGAGAGAGAGAGAGAGAGAGAGAGAGAGAGAGGAGGAGTGAGTGAGTAAAGCTGGCAAAGTCAACGATAGTCTGTGTACTCTACCTTCGCTGTAAGCATGCTAAGAGGATCTTGCAGTAGAGGGAACCCACACTGACTTTCAAACTAAATTACTGTCTCCTGAAACACAACTACCAACACTGACAACTGTTGCTGACCTAAACCAATACAGACCAACTTGGATGTGTTCTTCGCAGTTTTTATTATGTAAAAAAAACAAACTGTAAACTTTCCCACATATATCGGGCTCCTCTCTAACCAATCATGAGTGATGTAACCTTATAATACGCCCTTCACAGAGGATGCCTCGATGCTGGTGAAGATCTCTTATCCAAGGAATTGAAACCTCCCTTCTCTTGCTTGAATTACATTGATTACCTCCTATTTTGTAGCCTAATCATCAGTGCCTCCTCTTTTTTTTACACATCAGTTTTACAGGCCAAGAGCTGTTATCATACTTCAGCTCATTTCAAAGAACCAGCCCTATCTAAGGTATACTACCATCCCCCAGGATGTGACCCAGACCAGTCGATTAACACCCAGGTACAGGTACCAACTAACTGCTACTAGAGAAACAGGGGCAGCAGGTATAAGGAAACATCCCCAGCGTCTCTTGAAGGGTATGTGCTTTCGTGGGTAGGGTATCAAGTTGCTATTTGCGCTTGCTTTGGTAGGGTACGGCACCTGCGCTTGCGTTTCATTCCATTCCATAGGTGACTGGACACAGGTGTTGGCTACGTGGGCCATTAAACCGTATCGGCAGGTGTTACGGGAGAGTGACGCCACTAGTCTCGCTGACTCACCTAGCCAACCCTCCTCCAGGGAGATGCCTTCATGCTCTTGAAGGCCTCGTCATACGAGGAATTGGAGCTGATTACCACCTAATTCCTGTTGACCTGATCAATCGGGTTGTTGGTGATAACACCACACATCAAACTAATGAGCCTTCAACGATTTCGTTTCTAGGCATTCCCTACCACTTATTCGATCTGCCAAATTACGTTAGTTTTCCATACACCTCGTTACTTCGGTGTTAAAATTGCCTAACGTTTACGTTATTTAATCACCAATAACAAAATTGCATAAACGTGGAGGGAACGGTGGCCTGATTCGTGGGAGACTCAACGCTCGTTTTGTAGAGTGCGAAGCTGGGGAGCACAACAGACTAAGGGAGCACAACAGACTAAGGGAGCACAATAGACCGGGTTTGCACATTAGACGAGTTGGCTGGGTGCTTCTGTATATTTGGCTCTCTGCCAACCAGCTGCTTTTATAATTATTATTGCTCTGACCCATTTTACGGAGAGTGCCTTAATGCTGATGAAGAGCTCTAGATCCAAGGAATTTAGAGTCACTCATCTTTTCCCTTGATTGTCTCTCCCATGCCCCAGGCAGTGTGATTCACGGATTTAGCGCTTCCCCATGAATATGAATATGATTTATAATAATTATTATTACTAGTATATATTATTATAAGTTATTACTACTACTACTACTACTATTTATTTGTATATATTATTATTATTACTATTCTTCTTTCAACAAACCAGCCGTATCCCACCGAGGCGGGGTGGACCAAAAATAAAAAAAACGAGTTTCTCTTTTTAACTTTAGTAATGTACACAGGAGAAGGGGTTACTAGCCCCTTGCTCCCGGCATTTTAGTCTATATTATTATTATTTTTATTATTATTATTATTATTATTATCATCATCATCATTATTAATATTATTAATTTAATTTTAATTATCGTGGAGGTACATTAGGATAAATCTCGCTGACATATTTTGAGCGGATCACGAGCTTGAATATTGATGTATTTTTGTGCCTGTAAATTGAATGTAAATGAGGCTACTTATGAATGATATATTGTAGCGCAAAAAGCTGGTGCTTCATTTACAGGCATTTACAATTTACTAATGAGCTTCCAGGGGCACCGAGAGGATAGGTTTTACTAGTATTGTTTGTGAATGGAACTAGCCACCTGTTTACAGCCCTTCGTGGATGGGTGACTTGATCCTGGTGAAGGGCTCGTGAGCCAGGGGATTGGAGCTATTCTTTCCTTCCTCGGATTAAACCTGAATACTACTGACAGTGTTAAAGATACGGAAGTTGATTAGGCTTTTATCATGGCTACGCTTTGCTTTGTGTAGAGCTTTACCATTACACGGTAATTTTGAGAAACGTTGAGCAGGGAGAAGCTTTATTTTATAACGTTTTAACGCAAAGCCGGGGCTTCATGAAGCCTCACTGGGGATGAAACGTAGTAAAATAAAGTTTCGCCCTGCTTGAAGTGTTTTTGTATTACCCTTTGTCAGTTTATGTCATTGTCTACGTACTTTGTCGTTTGTTATACTAAAGCTCTATGTAAAACAAAGCGTCGCGACAGCAAGAGCTTGATGTGTACTTGAGTCTCTTAAACACAAATAAGTCAGTGAGTAGGGACACAAAGTACATTATTGAGATAGAGCGGCACTTTGTAACATTGGGCAACACCTGTGTGGTAATCAGTCCCCTTCCCTCCCTCTCCATTTCGTAAGATTCTTGTGTAGTATGCGTAGAGAGAAGGCACGGCACGGGAATATCGCATATTTTATGTAGAAGGTTGGTAGACGGCAACCATCCAGATACCCAAGTGTTGCATATGTGTCTAATTTAACAAGGTACTCTTGTCTGTCCTCTTGTACGAGTGAAAGGAAATGCACAAATAACGCGCACATGGTAGAAATGAAACTTATGGCGACGTTTCGTTCCGACTTGGAACATTAACTATTGTTCCATTCGTGGTATTGTGCCTTTTTATTCTTTTTTTTTTTGTTTGAGTGAACGGAAAGCCTGCTGAACGTTTTATACCTGATATAATTACTGATCTGTCTCATGAACATGTAAGAAGGGAGATAAATCCTACATAGTACTTCTACTTACATTCACTGCTCTCATTTTATTGCGTGTTTATTAATAGTTCTTATCTGGGACGGAGTCTCGGGGGTGATGATTCCCAGCGTCGTTATTAAATATGGTCAAACCCAATTCCCCTCCTTTAAGAGTGGACGGTGCCTCACCCGGTGCCGGGACGCACAGGTCAGCATACAGCCAATACCACGGGTGGGGTTCGAACTCCAGAGACTCTGTGACCGCAGGTTCGAACCCCACCCGTGGTATGGTTTGTTTGCAATCATGTCATTACGATTTCGTGAGTCATGTTGACAACATACAGGGTGGTGACTGAATTCCAAGCGTAGTATATAGCCTTGTGGAGGCTGCACCCGTACACTTACCCATCCGCATTCGATGTTTAGTATTTTTTTCTTAGTTTGAATTTGCATGGGGCGAGCTCTAGCTCTTGGTCCCGTCTCTTAGCCTTAGAGCAGTCTGCGTGATTCATCTCCAGGGTATCTATTGTGGAATCTGTTTTGAGTTGTTTATGATATTCTTGGTGGCCAGGGTGGAGACGCGTCCAGTGCTTGATCTCCTTTAAATGGGTAAAAATCTCCAGTCTTCCCTGGCGACCAGGCATAACATAGAGCACATTCCTCCGGGGTGCAGGTGCTACACGTTCACCAGTTCCTTTTCATCCCCCTATCCTGCTTCTCACCTTCCCCTCCTCTCCTCCCACAGATCCATTACTTCCCTCCCTTGCCACTATTTCCCATCGTCTCCTCACCAGCTGAATACATATATCGCTTGATCTACTCCATGTTTATCAGGGCTCCAGGTGTGAGTATTAATTACTACAGGTTAATGCTCTCGTTATTATTATTAATATTATTAGTATCATAATAAAGCAATATGTGTGGCATAGTAATAACAGTAGTGTTTCATACACGGTATACAGTACCAAAAAAGTCTATACAACAGATTCATGTGCAATGTTAATAAATATTACATAGGAGACGTTTCGACTAGGTTGATAGAAGCTCCTGATGAGCGAAACTTTTCACAATAAAAGTATTTAGATTTATTGTAATAAAAATATTTAGATTTATCATAATATTTACATTATCGTAATACAAATATTAAGATTTATCGTAATAAAAGTATTTAGATTTATAAGACTTTGGATTTATCGTTATAAAAACAGCTTGTGTCTATTAAAAACGTTGTTCTCTTTAGAAGATGGTTGATATGTGGCAGGCTGTGGTCAACATGCTGGTGTTGGCTAGTATATATCAGCCAGGTGGTGGTGGTGGTAGATTAGGAAAAGGGGGATCAATACTACCACCACTTCCGTCACCACCACTGTTTACAACAGGCACGGTTGAGGGAGGGAGGATGGTGGGGGACTTTCCCCAGGCACCCTACCGTGTGTATGGTCTCTCTCTCTCTCTCTCTCTCTCTCTCTCTCTCTCTCTCTCTCTCTCTCTCTCTCTCTCCTTCTCCCCTCCTGTTTCTCAACAAGGTTAGATTAAGTCTTCCTAGTTTATTTACAAGCTAAGAAACTGTTATTTTATCTCTCTCCCCTCTCTCCTCCCTCTCTCTCTCTCTCTCTCTCTCTCACACCTCACTGTTTTTTACGCAGGGTTTTACAAGGTTAGATTAAGTCTTCCTAGCTTTATTTACAAGCTAAGAAAACTGTTACCTACCTCCCTCCCTCCCTCTCTCTCTCTCTCTCTCTCTCTCTCTGTCTCTCTCTCACCTCTCACTGCTTTTTTACGCAGGGTTTTACAAGGTTAGATTAAGTCTTCCTAACTTTATTTACAAGCTAAGAACTGTTATCCTCCTCCCCCTCCCTCTCCTCTCTCTCTCTCTCTCTCTCTCTCTCCCCTCTCTCTCTCTCTCTCTCTCCCTCTCTCCTCTCCTCTCTCCCTCTCTCTCTCCCTCTCCCTCTCTCCCTCTCTCTCTCTCTCTCTCTCTCTCTTTTCTCTCCTCTCTCTCCCTCTCTCTCCCCCTCTCTCTCTCTCTCTCTCTCTCTCTCTCCTGCTACGTACCGACCTAGTGTTAAGTAGCTACTACAAGTCACACAAAAATATCCAGGTATTAATCAGGAGCCGCACGCTAATAGCAAGAACCACCCGAGCTACACCAGAACTCTTCACCCAGAGATCCCCACCACATTCCCACATCCCCACCACATCCCCACCATATTCCCATCACATCCCCACCACATCCCCACCACATCCCCACCACATTCCCACATTCCCACATCCTCACCACATTCCCACATCCCCACCACATTCCCACATCCCCACCACATCCCCACCACATTCCCACCTTAACTATACAGGAAAATGCTGAATTTGAAGACTGTAATTTCAAGATATCTCTTGTAAAGCACACCAACTTGACGATGCACGCTTGACACATCTTCAATTCTTCTTGGACAGAACCTTCTTCTCTTAAAGTGCTAGTGAACTTCCTGGAGTTCCTGGACAGAACCCCGCCTTCTCAGGAGATAGTAAACCTCTTGAATCGTCCCTACCTACCAATGTTATGGTTTTTGAAGGTGAGATCTCCTGTGCTCTGGGGGGTCAACGCCTCCGCGGTCCGGCCCATGACTAGGCCTCGCGGTGGATCAGAACCTGATCAACCAGGCTGTTACTGCCTGGAAAGATTCTGGACAAAACCACACCTCGAGAGGTAGCAAACCTCTAGAACCCTTCGCGAACGCTATCCCTTCTCATAAGGTGTTGTAGTCACAGCAAGAACTGATGAGTACAACGAAGGAACTACAATACGAAAGAAAGAACTGCTGTAAAAAGATAGTGTCTTAAGCCTAGCACTATAGGTACACCAATCTGTACCGCTATAGGGAAGAAGACTATCGCATGAAAAAATAATCGGGCAAGTACATCAGTATGGAGTACATTCGTGCTCACTGACTCAGTCGCTCGCCCCACATGCACACCAAGGCACGGGTCATAACG
>WNWK01009200.1:0-78508 GCA_009830355.1 Cherax destructor
TATGACCCCTTGTTTCTGTGTCCCCTCTCTGGAACATCTTGTCTCTGTCCACCTTATCTATTCCTCGCAGTATTTTATATGTCGTTATCATGTCTCCCTATGTGTGTGTGTGTGTGTGTGTGTGTGGAACTATATGTGTGGGTTTATTAAGTGTGTGAAAAGTAGTAGTGAAATTGTGTGTTATGGTGTATGAGTGTGTATGTGGGGTCTGCGAGGTCGTGTACAGTGCTCCTCTACCTGGCCTGACCTGACTTACACCTGATCTACCAGTTAATGTATTCTATGCTTCACCTGTCTGCTCGCCCTTTTCTACTAGAAATTACCAATTGCTATTCGTTACCAAGTACTTGGTATCCTATTCCGGTTAGGTAATTGGAACTTACACCCGACTCCCCGAAAACCACGCATAGGTGAGATGTACTTGCGATGCAGCCTGTAGCATCTTGTAGTATCCTGTAGATTGTCCAATTCGATGAGATGTTCTGGCGTATATCCACTTTCGTTTCTTGTTGATATATAATATAACCTATTCACTGTATTTCTTTCACTTGTCACATATTTATTTCACTTTAATATCTTGGGTGACACATGTGGCAACGTCGCTTGGAGCACACTAGGCCTTCCCACTCTGACCCCGCCACCAGTTATCAATTTGTACTTCACTTATAAAATTGTGGCTCTCTCCGAACTTATGTGGCTAAGGGCAACTCGTAAATCACTTCAAGGGTTGTTCACTACCCTGACACACTTGATGACCCCTGCAGTACCCTTGGGTAGCCCTCAAAAACACTTAAATTCATGGAGCACTAAAGTTGTGACCCGCGCACGCGGTGTCTGTGTGTGAGTGTGTGTGTGTGTGTGTGTGTGTGTTTGTCTGTGTGTACTCACTGTGGCTGAAGAATTGCTTCCTAACATCCCTTCGACTCCAGCTTCCAGTTGTGTCCCCTTGTTTCTGTGTTCCCTCTCTGGAACATCCTGTCACTATCTACCTTGTCGATTCCCCGCAGTATTTTGTATGTCGTTATCATGTCTCCTCTAACCCTTCTGTCCTCCAGTGTTGTTAGTCCTATTTCCCTCAACCTTTCTTCATAGGGCAGTCCCCTGAGTTGTGGAACTAGCCTTGTCGCAAACCTTTGCACTTTCTCTAATTTCTTGACATGCTTGACCAGGTGTGGGTTCCAGACTGGTGCTGCATAGTCTAGTATGGGCCTGACGTACACAATGTACAGTGTCTTGAACGATTCCTTGTTAAGGTAACGGAACGCTAATCTTAGGTTTGCCAGTCGCCCATATGCTGCCGCGGTTATCTGGTTGAAGTGTGTTTCCGGAGACGTGCTTGGCGTTATACTCACCCCAAGGTTTTTCTCCTTTGATGAGGTTTGTAGCCTTTGTCCACCTAGCCTGTACTCTTCTTTGCCCTTCTCCGATCTTCATGACTTTGCATTTGGTAGGGTTAAATTCGAGAAGCCAGTTGCTAGACCAGATGTCAAGCTTGTCCAGGTCTCTTTGAAGTCCTGCTTGTGATTCTCCTCACTAATTTCACATCATCTGCGTACAGAGACACTTCTGAGTCTATCCCGTCCGTCATGTCATTCACATATACCAAGAATAACACTGGTCCTAGGACTGACCCCTGCGGTACACCGCTCGTCACAGGCGCCCACTGTGATACCTCATCACGCACCATGACCCGTTGTTGCCTCCCTGTGAGATATTCCCTGATCCATTCCAGTGCCCTTCCTGTTATGCACGCTTGGTCTTCCAACTTCTTTACTAATCTCATATGAGGAACTGTGTCGAAGGCCTTCCTGCAGTCCAAGAAAATGCAGTCAACCCACCCTTCTCTCTCTTGCCTTACCTCTGTTACTTTATCATAGAACTCAAGGAGGTTTGTTACACAGGATTTGCCTTCCCTGAATCCGTGCTGTCTAGCGTTGATTATCCTGTTCTGCTCCAGATGCTCCACCATTCTTTTCCTGATGATTTTTTCCAAGACTTTGCACACAATACACGTAAGTGACACCGGTCTATAGTTTAGTGCCTCCTTTCTGTCTCCTTTTTTAAAGATTTGGACTACATTGGCCATTTTCCATATCTCAGATAGCTGCCCAGTTTCAAGGGATGTGTTGAATATTATGGTAAGTGGCACACTCAGAACCTCAGCTCCTTCCTGAAGGACCCACGGGGAGATATTGTCCGGACCCATCGCCTTTGAGGTATCAAGGTCACTGAGTAACTGCTTCACCTCCCCCTCAGATGTGTGTATGCCCTCTAGCACTTGATACATCCCTTGTTGGTGATGCACCCTGTCCTGTCTACCCAGCTGCCTTCCTGCCTCCACTGTGAATACTTCCCTAAACCTCGAGTTGAACTCCTCACATACCTCTTGATCATTACTTGTGAGTTCCCCATCTTCTCTCCTCAGCCTTATCACCTGATCCTTGACTGTTGTCTTCCTTCTGATGTGACTGTACATCAGTTTTGGGTCAGACTTGACTTTCGATGCTATGTCATTTTCGTACTGTTTCTGGGCCTCCCTCCGTACCTGTGCATACTCGTTTCTAGCTCTTCGACTTATCTCCTTGTTTACTTGGGTTCTTTGCTTCTGTACCTTTTCCATTCTCTGACACTCTGAGTCTTCGCCTCACTGCATTTTTGGGTAAACCAGGGGCTCTTTCTGGTCTTCCCATTTAATCTTTTTCCTTTGGGTATAAACCGTTCCTCTGCCTCCTTGCACTTTGTCGCTATGTATTCCATCATTTCATTTACTGACTGTCCTTCCATTTCCCTTTCCCACAGAACCTCCTGCAGGAAATTCCTCATACCCGTGTAATCCCCTCTTTTAAAGTCTGGTATGTCTCTTTCAGCACCGTTTTCCCTCTCGACCTGTAGCTCTACAATGTACTCAAAGCTCAGCACCATATGGTCGCTGGTTCCCAGGGAGCTCTCGTGTGTTATAGGCCGTCCAATTCATTCAAATGAGGACATTAGAGCACTCCAGGAAGATTTGAATAGACTGATGCAGTGGTCGGAGAAGTGGCAGATGCAGTTTAATATAGATAAATGCAAAGTTCTAAATATTGGACAGGACAATAACCATGCCACATATAAACTAAATAATGTAGATCTTAATACTACTGATTGCGAAAATGATTTAGGAGTTCTGGTTAGCAGTAATCTAAAACCAAGACAGCAGTGCATAAGTGTTCGCAATAAAGCAAACAGAATCCTTGGCTTCATATCAAGAAGCATAAATAATAGGAGTCCTCAGGTTGTTCTTCAACTCTATATATCCTTGGTTAGGCCTCATCTAGATTATGCTGCACAGTTTTGGTCACCGTATTACAGAATGGATATAAATGCTCTGGAAAACGTACAAAGGAGGATGACTAAGTTGATTCCATGTATCAGAAATCTTCCCTATGAGGATAGACTGAGGGCCCTGAATCTGCACTCTCTAGAAAGGCGTAGAATTAGGGGGGATATGATTGAGGTGTATAAATGGAAAACAGGAATAAATAAAGGGGATGTAAATAGCGTGCTAAAAATATCAAGTATTGACAGGACTCGCAGCAATGGCTTTAAGTTGGATAAATTCAGATTCAGGAAGGATATAGGAAAGCATTGGTTTGGTAATAGAGTTGTCGATGAGTGGAACAAACTCCCGAGTACAGTTATAGAGGCTAAAACGTTGTGTAGTTTTAAAAATAGGCTAGATAAATATATGAGTGGGTGCGGGTGGGTGTGAGTTGTACCTAACTAGTTTGTGCTACTAGGTCAGATGCCGTGCTCCTTCCTTAAGTGAATGTAACCTGACCTGGCTGGGTCAGGGCATTGGCTTAAGCCGGCGGGAGACTTGGACCTGACTCGCATGGGCCAGTAGGCCTGCTGCAGTGTTCCTTCTTTCTTATGTTCTTATGTTCTTATGTTATGTCCTTGATTCTGAGCTATTCAGGGTGAATACAAGGTCCAACCTTGCTGGTTCGTCCTCTCCTCGATCTCTGGTCGTGTCACTGACATGTTGGTGCATCAGGTTTTCCAGTACCACGTCCATCATCTTGGCTCTCCAAGTTTCTGGACCCCCACGTGTTTCTTGGTTCTCCCAGTCGATCTCCCTGTGGTTGAAATCGCCCATGACCAGTAACTTCGCTCTGCTCATGTGCCATTTTCTTACGTGTGTGTGTGTGTGTGAGTGGTTCACCTACGCTTCATCAGAGTGGTTCACCTACACTTCATCAGTATGTGTGGTTCACCTTCACTTCATCAGTGTGTGTGGTTCACCTGCACTTCATCAGTGTGTGTGGTTCACCTGCACTTCATCAGTGTGTGTGGTTCACTTGCACTTCATCAGTGTGTGTGGTTCACCTGCACTTCATCAGTGTGTGTGGTTCACTTGCACTTCATCAGTGTGTGTGGTTCACCTGCACTTCATCAGTGTGTGTGGTTCACCTGCACTTCATCAGTGTGTGTGGTTCACCTGCACTTCATCAGAGTGTGGTTCACCTACACTTCATCAGTGTGTGTGGTTCACCTCCACTTCATAAATGTGTATGTGGTTCACCCACGCTTCATTAGTGTGTGTGGTTCACCTACACTTCATCAGTGTGTGTGGTTCACCTACACTTCATCAGTGTGTGTGGTTCACCTCCACTTCATAAGTGTGTGTGTGGTTCACCTGCACTTCATCAGTGTGTGTGGTTCACCTGCACTTCATCAGTGAGTGTGGTTCACCTGCACTTCATCAGTGTGTGTGGTTCACCTACACTTCATCAGTGTGTGTGGTTCACCTACACTTCATCAGTGTGTGTGGTTCACCTACACTTCATCAGTGTGTGTGGTTCACCTCCACTTCATAAGTGTGTGTGTGGTTCACCTGCACTTCATCAGTGTGTGTGGTTCACCTGCACTTCATCAGTGTGTGTGGTTCACCTGCACTTCATCAGAGTGTGTGGTTCACCTACACTTCATCAGTGTGTGTGGTTCACCTACACTTCATCAGTGTGTGTGGTTCACCTGCACTTCATCAGTGTGTGTGGTTCACCTGCACTTCATCAGTGTGTGTGGTTCACCTGCACTTCATCAGTGTGTGTGGTTCACTTGCACTTCATCAGTGTGTGTGGTTCACCTGCACTTCATCAGTGTGTGTGGTTCACCTGCACTTCATCAGTGTGTGTGGTTCACCTGCACTTCATCAGAGTGTGTGGTTCACCTACACTTCATCAGTGTGTGTGGTTCACCTTCACTTCATAAGTGTGTATGTGGTTCAACAACGCTTCATTAGTGTGTGTGGTTCACCTACACTTCATCAGTGTGTGTGGTTCACCTACACTTCATCAGTGTGTGTGGTTCACCTACACTTCATCAGTGTGTGTGGTTCACCTACACTTCATCAGAGTGTGTGTGTGGTTCACATGCACTTTATCAAAGTGTGTGGCTCACCTACACTTCATCAGTGTGTTTAGTTCATCTACACTTCTTAATCTGTGTGTGGTTCACCCACGCTTCATCAGTGTGTGAGGTTCACCTACACTTCATCAATGTGTGTGGTTCACCCACGCTTCATCAGTGTGTGAGGTTCACCTACACTTCATCAATGTGTGTGGTTCACCTACACTTCATCAGTGTGTTTAGTTCATCTACACTTCTTAATCTGTGTGTGGTTCACCCACGCTTCATCAGTGTGTGAGGTTCACCTACACTTCATCAATGTGTGTGGTTCACCTACACTTCATCTGTGTGTGGTTCACCCACGCTTCATCAGTGTGTGTGGTTCATCTACACTTCATCATTGTTTGTGGTTCACCTACACTTCATCAGTGTGTGTGGTTCACCTACACTTCATCAGTGTGTGTGGTTGACCTACACTTCATCATTGTGTGTGTGGTTCACCTACACTTCATTACAGGGTATAGTTCACCTCCACTTCATCAGTGTGTGTGGTTCACCTGCGCCTCATCAGTGTGTGTGGTTCACCTACACTTCATCAGTGTGTGTGGTTCACCTACGCCTCATCAGTGTGTGTGGTTCACCTATACTTCATCAGTGTGTGTGGTTCATCTACACTTCATCAGTGTGTGTGCTTCACCTACACTTCATCAGTGTGTGTGGTTCATCTACATTTCTTCAGTGTGTGGTTCACCTACGCGTCATCAGTGTGTATGGTTCACCTACACTTCATCAGTGTGTGTGGTTCACCTACACTTCATCAGTGTGTGTGGTTCACCTACGCCTCATCAGTGTGTGTGGTTCACCTACACTTCATCAGTGTGTGTGGTTCACCTACGCCTCATCAGTGTGTGTGGTTCACCTACACTTCATCAGTGTGTGTATTTCACCTACGCCTCATCAGTGTGTGTGGTTCACCTACACTTCATCAGTGTGTGTGGTTCACCTACACTTCATCAGTGTGTGTGGTTCACCTACACTTCATCAGTGTGTGTGGTTCACCTACACTTCATCAGTGTGTGTGGTTCACCTACGCCTCATCAGTGTGTGTGGTTCACCTACACTTCATCAGTGTGTGTGGTTCACCTACACTTCATCAGTGTGTGTGGTTCACCTACCTCATCGTTGCTACACTTCATCAGTGTGTGGTTCACCTACGCCTCATCAGTGTGGTTCACCTACACTTCATCAGTGTGTGTGGTTCACCTACACTTCATCAGTGTGTGTGGTTCACCTACACTTCATCAGTGTGTGGTTCACCTACGCATCATCAGTGTGAGTGGTTCACCTACACTTCATCAGTGTGTGTGGTTCACCTACACTTCATCAGTGTGTGTGGTTCACCTACACTTCATCAGTGTGTGTGGTTTACCTACACCTCATCAGTGTGTGTGGTTCACCTACGCGTCATCAGTGTGTGTGGTTCACCTACACTTCATCAGTGTGTGTGGTTCACCTACGCGTCATCAGTGTGTGTGGTTCACCTACACTTCATCAGTGTGTGTGGTTCAACTACGCATCATCAGTGTGTGTGGTTTATATAGGAAGAATAACTCCATTTTCATTTATTCTATAATTTATATATTTTTTATTTATATATTTGACATTCAGTAATTTAAATTTTGATATACATTATTTTTTTTTTTTTTTTTTATTAACACATCGGCCGATTCCCACCAAGGCAGGGTGGCCCGAAAAAGAAAAACTTTCATCATTATTCACTCCATCACTGTCTTGCCAGAGGGGTGCTTTACACTACAGTTATAAAACTGCAACATTCATCTGAACGCTTATATGTAAACTATCAAGTAGAAGATTCATCTATTACACTTATTACAATGTTCATTGTTTTTTTATCTTATAATATAAACCAGGAACTATGTTGTTTTAGAGTGAGTGTTTCTGGGAGGCTGAGTATTACAAGTAAGATTGGATTACATCCTCTCCTGACACTTAATATTGCAAGCTCTTGTTGGCTTGACACTCATTCAGTAGTTACCACCTGCAACTTAATATCCACAGGAATTTGAGGAATTATTTCTTGAGTATTAGTGTAGGCAGGAGGTGGAATGCCCTGGGTAAAGTAGTTGAAGCAGGAAATATACATAGCTTTAGAAAAAGTTATGGTAAGGCTATCAAAGCCAGCAGGGAGTGAACCCAGTAGCGTCCAGCAAAGAGTTGAGCCCAGGAGCTGTGACTAGACCCCCTGCAATCATATATAGGCGAGTACACATGCAAGGGTGGTCAGGACAACTGTTTGAGAGGCGGGACTCAGGTACACGAGGGCACAGCATGTAGGTAATAACACACATATATTAGGAAGTGGTCAGGAAGTGATATGACCTAGACAGCGATGTGGTAGAGGTGGATCCAGAAGCGGCAGCAGAAAGGTCGGGGCCAGGAGCTGAGACTCGATCCATGTAACCATAAATAGGCGAGTACAGTTTTGTGAGTATACACATATATACAACTGCACACATACACTGTGCCAGCTGGGCGTGACTCCGTGACAGAGACTCCACCACATACACTGTGCCAGCTGGGCGTGACTCCGTGACAGAGACTCCACCACATACACTGTGCCAGCTGGGCGTGACTCCGTGACAGAGACTCCACCACATACACTGTGCCAGCTGGGCGTGACTCCGTGACAGAGACTCCACCACATACACTGTGCCAGCTGGGCGTGACTCCGTGACAGAGACTCCACCACATACACTGTGCCAGCTGGGCGTGACTCCGTGACATAGACTCCACCACATACACTGTGCCAGCTTGGCGTGACTCCGTGACAGAGACTCCACCACATACACTGTGCCAGCTTGGCGTGACTCCGTGACAGAGACTCCACCACATACACTGTGCCAGCTGGGCGTGACTCCGTGACATAGACTCCACTACATTCCGCTCAACACAGATATTTGTAAGACAATCACCATTGCTGTAACCAGTTTTTGTGGGATTGGGGTTCGAAACGTTGTGGGTGCATTTGGAGAAATTCACATTTTTTTTGCAAGGTGTTTAGTAGATAGAATGGGTCATGTCTTCTGCCAGCGTATCCAAAGTGTATCCTTTCAGCTTCCTTATATCAAGATCCCAAGATAATGGTGTATCTGACAAGAGTTTGAATAAATTGTTTTCTTAACCATTTATTAAAACTCTTTCAGACAGAGCAACATCTTGGGATCTTGATACAAGGAATTCTTCAAAACTTTTTCTTCCCACCAAGGCAGGGTGGCCCGAAAAAGAAAAACTTTCATCATCATTCACTCCATCACTGTCTTCCCAGAGGTGTGCTTACACTAGAGTTATAAAACTGCCACATTAACACCCCTCCTTCAGAGTGCAGACACTGTACTTCCCATCTCCAGGACTCAAGTCTGACCTGCCGGTTTCCCTGAATCCCTTCACAAATGTTACTTTGCTCACACTCCAACAGCACATCAAGTATTAAAAACCATTTGTCTCCATTCGCTCCTATCTAACACGCTCATTCATGCTTGCTGGAAGTCTAAGCCCCTCTCACACAAAACCTCCTTTACACCCTCCCTCCAACCTTTTCTAGGCCGACCCCTACCCCGCCTTCCCTCCACTACAGATTTATACAATCTCGAAGTCATTCTATTTTGCTCCATCCTTTCTATATGTCCAAACTATCTCAACAACCCCTCCTCAGCTCTCTGGATAATAGTTTTGGTAATCTCACACCTCCTCCTAATCTCCAAACTACGGATTCTCTGCATTATATTCACACCACACATTGCCCTCAGACACGACATCTCCACTGCCTCCAGCCTTCTCCTCTTTGCAACATTCACCACCCATGTTTCACACCCATATAAGACGTTGGTATAACTATACTCTTATACATTCCCCTCTTAGCTTCCATGGATAAAATTATTTGTCTCCTCAGTGCACCACTCACATTTTTCCCTCGTCAATTCTATAATTTTCCTCATCTCTCATAGACCCATCTGCTGACACGTCCACTCCCAAATATCTGAATACATTCACATCTTCCATACTCTGGCCCTCTAATCTAATATCCAATCTTTTGCTACCTAATTTTCTTGTTATCCTCATTACCTTACTTTTTCCTGTATTCATTTTTAATTTCCTTCTTTTACATACCCTACCAAACTCATCAACCAACCTCTGCAACGTCTCTTCAGAATCTCCCAAAAGCACAGTGTCATCAGCAAAGAGCAACTGTGACAACTCCCACTTTGTGTTAGATTCTTTATCTTTAAACCCCAAACCTCTTGCTAACCATCTACTCTCCAGGGGTGATAGTGTCCTGTGTGACACGATGATGGCAGCGACTTGACACTGCACTAAGTATATGATTTTACTTGTGACTTTTATCTTGTACTGTGATTTTGTGTAAATATGTTTTTACACAGATTATTAGATTTATGATTTTATTCAGATTATATGTTTTTATATTAATAATATAATATATATAATAAATATCTGAAATCTGAGAGTTTATTGGTTATCCCAAACAGTCTCTTTATTACAAAATTATTATTTTTTGTAATAACAGTTGACAAATTTTCTGAGAACAAAGGGGTTGTCAAATTGATTTTAAAGTTAGATATGGTGCAAAAACAGGATCCTGCAGAAGAAAGCTTGACTAAGTGGCTCACAGAATTACCAGCTGGTGTACCCTGACCACGACAGAACACGAGAAGACAGAAACTGAGAGGATATAAAGATGAAAGGAGCAGGAAAGAGAGTCAAGGATAGAGACGGGCAGGGAAATCAAAGGGCAAACACCTCCCTCAGAATGACCTTCAGAAGATCCTCAACCCCCACAACCCCACCATAACCAAGCAAACTAACCCAAAACAGCCCATACTCTGTACCCACAGCCCTCCCCCCATCCCCACAAACTCCACCTTCACAGCAACTTCCCATATTATCTTGCCATGTCTCCCGCTTCTTCAACCCCAGCTAACCCCCCAGACCACATTATTAGAAAAGAAGTTGAAGGTTAGGTACACCAACGCACACAGAATAACAAATAAATGTGAGGAGTGGCATGAAAGAATGGAGCAATGGTGGACATACTAGCTGAGGTGGCCATAAGGGCCCATATGAGTAGGGTAAAGTTACTGTTGTGGGTGATTTCAATCACAAGAAGATCAACTGGGAAAACCAGGAGCCACACTGGGGAACTGAAACGTGGAGAACTAAGATAATGGAGGTGGTACTGAAAAACCTTATGCACCAACATGTTAGGGATACTACCAAAGAGAGAGCAGAGAATGAGCAATTAACACTGGACCTCATATTCACCTTGAGTAATTCAGACATTGAAAACATGACAAACAAAATGCTCCTTGAAACTAGTGATCACGTGGTCCTGAGCTGCGAATGCTTAGTAGAGTTACAAGTGGAGAAGGAAGCAGTAGTAGGATGGAAGAAACCAAACTACAAAAGGGGGGACTACACAGGATTAAGGAATTTCTTGCATGAGGTTCAGTGGGAAAGAGAACTGGTGGGAAAATCAGTAAATAAAATGATGAACTATGTGAGAACAAAATGCAAAGAGAAAGAGGAGAGGTTCGTTCCCAAGGGCAACAGAAATAATGGAAAGACCAGAACGAGTACTTGGTTCACCCAAAGGTGTCGAGAGACTAAAACTAAGTGCACTAGAGAAAGGACAATGTACAGGAAACTAAAGAGACTAGTCGAATAGCCAGAAACGATTAGGTACAGATATAGAGGGAGGCCCAGTGGCAATGCGAAAACGACATAGCATCGAAAGACATGTCTGACCTGAAGCTGTTGTACAGCCACATCAGGAGGAAAACAACAGTCAAGTACTAGGAAATCAGGCTAAGGTAGGAAGGAGGGGAATTCACACGAAACTACCCAAAAGTATGCGAAGAGCTCAACATGAGGTTTAAGGAAGCATTTTCAGTGGAGAGAGAAAGGATTCAGGAAAACAGGAATGGTGGGGAACATCAACAAGTGCTGGACACAATTTGGACAACCGAACTAGATTCCTGAAAGGCGGTGGGACTAGTGGACAACATCCCTCCGTGGGTCCTGAGAGAGGGAACAGAGGAGTTGTGTGTACCACTAACAACAATCTTCAACACATCCATCGAAACAAGGCGACTACCTGAGGTGTGGAAAACAGCAAGTGTAGTCCCAACTTTTAAAAGAGGAGACAGACACGAAGCATTAAACTACCGACCAGTGTCACTGACATGTAAAATATGCAAAGTCATGGAGAAAATTATCAGGAAAAGAATGGTGGAGCCCCTAGAGAGCAACAAGCTTGTACACGACAACCAACATGGTCTCAGTGAAGGGAAATTCTGTGTCACAAACCTACTGGAGTTTTATGACAAAGTGACAGAAAAGAAAAGAGAGAGGGGTGGGTAGATTGCATTTTTTTAGACACAGTTCCACACAAGAGATTAGTGCCAAAGCTAGAGGATCAGGCACGCATAACAGGAAAGGCCCTGCATTGGATCAGAGAATACCTGACAGGGAGGCATCAGCGAGTCATGGTACGTTACGAGATGTCAGAGTGGGAGCCTGTGACGAGCAGGGTTCCACAGGGGTAAGTCCGAGGACCAGTGCTGTTTTTGGTACATGTCAATGATGTGACGAAAGGGATAGACTCAGAAGTGTCCCTGTTTGCAGACGATGTGAAGTTAATGTGGAGAATTAAATCGGATGAGGATCAGGCAGGGGACCTGGACAGTCTGCAAGCCTGGTCCAACAACTGGCTCCTCGAATTTAACCCCGCCAAATGCAAAATCATGAAGATCGGGGAAGGGCAAAGAAGACTGCAGACAGAGTATAGTCTAGGAGGCCAAAGACTGCAAATCTCACTCAAAGAAAAGGATCTTGGGGTGAATATAATACCGAGCACATCTCCAGATAACTGTTGCAGCATATTGGCGCCTGGCAAACCTAAAAACAGCGTTCCGATACCTCAGTAAGGAATCGCTCAAGACTCTGTACACTGCATACGTCAGGCCCTTAATAGAGTATGCAGCACCAGTTTGGAACCCACACCTAGTCAAACACTTCAAGAAATTAGAGAAAGAGCAAAGGTTTGCCACAAGACTAGTCCCAGAGCTAAGGGGAATGTTCTACGAAGAAAGGTTAAGAAAATCGGCTTGACGACACTGGAGGACAGGAGGGTCAGGTGAGACATGATAACGACATAAAATACTGCGAGGAATTGAGAAGGTAGACAGAGACAGGATGTTCCAGAGATGGGACCTGAAAAATGGTGATCACAATTGGAAGGTGAAGACTCAGATAAGTCAGAGGGATGCTAGGAAGTATTTCTTCAGTCATAGAGTTGTCAGGAAGTGGAATAGTCTGAAAAGAACCGTAGTAGAGGCAGGAACCATACATAGTTTTAAGACGAAGTTTGATAAAGCTCATGGACAAGAGATCAGTGAAGAGGCGGGGCCAGGAGCTATGACTCGATCTCTGCAACCACAATTAGGCTAGTACAATTAGGCGAGTACACACACACACACACACACACACACACACAAAC
Source organism: Cherax destructor (assembly GCA_009830355.1). NCBI lineage: Eukaryota > Metazoa > Arthropoda > Malacostraca > Decapoda > Parastacidae > Cherax > Cherax destructor. The sequence continues at coordinate 12,983 of WNWK01009200.1, forward strand.
AAACATACAAACAAAGTTGAACTCGATGACCGGAAGAGAGAACCCGAGATGTAAACAACATACATTACCCATTGTTTTCATCAATACTCTTCCTTTTTTCTGACGCAGCAAACATCAACGCGACGAAGATTTTCATCGTCGCATCAATCACTTTATTAAACAATATTACCTTTCCTCACATAAATGTTAGTAATTTAACCAATCGAGTAATTTTCGACTAATGGAGCTAAAAAGCAGAAGCATTTAGCAGGTGTCCCTCGCACCCCCTAGCGGATGTGAAGTCGTCAACACCCGCTCAGTAAGTCTTCATATCACCTTCCTTCCTTCTTCCTTCTTTCCTTCCTTCCTTCCTTCTTTCCTTCCTTCCTTCCTTCAGAGAAGCCACCAGACTTATTTTTTTCACCTTCTTGGAAGGTGTCAACAAGCCTTGAGCACTCTTACCAGACCTTCGTACCATCAGCGACGCAGTCAACAACTCTCAATACCATTACCAGAAAAGTGGTTCGACCTTTTTTTATTCCGTATCTATAATGAGTTATTATCGGCCCTAAAGACCTTCCATCCCACTTCTCTGTCCCTGTTCTTCCCATGATGTTTAAAAGGTCTGTATATTACAAATCTTAATAATTGTGTTCTATAAACAAGGAATGAACGACATCTTTCACCTGTAGATTTACTAAACACTTCGTTGGCTACTCACTAACGTAGAAAATATTAGAGGTATTACCAGCATTTAGGTATACCTGGAGTATACCTGGAGAGGGTTTCGGGGTCATCGCCCCCGTGGCCCGGTCTGAGGCCAGGCCAACCGAAAAAAATATTTTACAGGATTTATTTAATTGCATTTAAAAATGGGTCAGAAAAGGAAGCATCAACCTTAAGGTTTAATTTAGTACACATGAATCATTACTAAGATATTGGAGAGAAAAAAAATTAAATAACCACATTTTTCTTTAACAACAAACTGTACAGATTTCAGGAGGTAAAAATCGTGTGGGAAGGTAATAGAGGCAGGCAGGAATTAAGAGACTACCGGCCACGGAGTTCAGAACTTTTTATGGGCTTACACTGCAAATCAAAAGTAAAAGAAAAAAAAAATTATGTTATTTTTCTTGTAAGGTGTTTCAGAATAACATTTACATTTTTTGACATACTAGAAAATTCTGGCATAAATATATCTCTGAATACTGACGATACAGAGACAGACAGACAGAGGCATATTTTTGGATTTAAAAAAAAGGCTTTTAATTATGTAGAGCACAAGGCACTAAATAATAACAAAACTAAATGGAGCAAAGATAACAAGAAAAGCCCCGCAGTGAATCAAAGAATAAACACCTAAGTGGGAGTTGGCAAAGCAGGATCCTCAAAGAAGCATCAGGATAAACAAATGGGACTGAACAAGGATCGGAACTAAGATCAATACTTTGTCTAGAGCATCTGAACAACATGCATGAATACGCACAGTTGAAAGTATCTCTGATTTAATAGTATGTGAAGTTAATGTCTGAAATATTAACTGGAGAGGACAAGCAGCAGCTGCTGGCGAACCTCAACAAAATGCGGTGTTTTAGAAGCAAGTGGCAATTGAAAATGCAAATACATTCATGTAAAAAAAAATTTAAAAGGAGGAAAGACCGGAGATTGAGTATAGGCTATAGGTATGGAGGCTTGAATCCTAAGTAAAGTTAGAGAAAGATCTTGGAGTGAGAGTAGTGCTAGGCATACCTACAGTGCTCGTCACGGCATTATGCCGGGATCTCACCCTGCATAATGCCGTGACGAGCACTGTACATATGTGCTCATCAACCGAGTGACTTCTGCCGTGATTGCATGTTTGGCAAAACAAAAATTGGCTTTCAAAAATCTTAATGAATTGCAATTTTTTATCACATATACTTTGTGTAATCAGGATCATCTTGGAGTACGACACGAGACTTGGAGAAGTGCACAGGAACGTCGTCACATTAGGGCAAGACTTGAACCAGTGACAATATAGAACAGAAGAAACAAGCGATATACGATATCTAAGTGCAAAATATTCAGAAGACTTGAATAATTGAAGGGGAGAGACTATTTGCAATCGATAAACTGGTAAATTGGTACACTGGTACATTGGTACACTGGTACATGAGGGAATAGTTAGAGATTAAAGGTAAAAAATGTGTTGCAAGGATGTCAGCGATAAATTTCTTCAGCCTCGCGGTAGACAGTAAATGGAATGAACTGGAGAAGAAAGCGGTGAAGTCAGCCCTTTTAAACAATTATATGAGAGGGATCACGAGGCCGGGAGGCAGTGTCAAGAGGCTGGGAGGCAGTGTCAAGAAGCTGGGAGGCAGTATCAAGAGGCTGGGAGGCAGTGTCAAGAGGCTGGGAGGCAGTGTCAAGAGGCTGGGAGGCAGTGTCAAGAGGCTGGGAGGCAGTGTCAATAGGCTGGGAGGCAGTGTCAAGAGGCTGGGAGGCAGTGTCAATTACTGGGAACGCTTGAAGTTCCTAAACCTGTACTCCCTGGAACGCAGGCGGGAGAGATACATTATTATATACACTTGGAAAATCCTAGAGGGATTAGTACCAAACTTGCACACGAGTGTCACTCCCTACGAAAGCAAAAGACTCGGCAGACGATGTAACATCCCCCCAATGAAAAGCAGGAGTGCCACGGCACGTTGAGAGACAACACAATAAGTGTCAGGGGCCCAAGACTGTTCAACTGTCTCCCAGCATACATAAGGGGGATTACCAATAGACCTCTGGCTGTCTTCAAGCAGGCACTGAACAGGCACCTAAAGTCGGTGCCTGACCAGCCAGGCTGTGGTTCGTACGTTGGACTGCGTGCGGCCAGCAGTAACAGCCTGGTTGATCAGGCTCTGATCCAACATGAGGACTGATCACAGACCGGGCCGCACGGGCGTTGACCCCTGGAACTCTCTCCAGGTAAACTCCAGGCAGTGTCAAGAAGCTGGGAGGCAGTATCAAGAGGCTGGGAGACAGTGTCAAGAGGCTGGGAGGCAGTGTCAAGAGGGTGGGAGGCAGTGTCAAGAGGCTGGGAGACAGTGTCAAGAGGCTGGTAGACAGTGTCAAGAGGCTGGGAGGCAGTGTCAAGAAGCTAGGAGGCAGTGTCAAGAAGCTGGGAGGCAGTATCAAGAGGCTGGGAGACAGTGTCAAGAGGCTGGGAGGCAGTGTCAAGAGGCTGGGAGACAGTGTCAAGAGGCTGGTAGACAGTGTCAAGAGGCTGGGAGGCAGTGTCAAGAGGCTGGGAAGCAGTGTCAGGAGGCTGGGAGGCAGTGTCAAGAGGCTGGGAGGCAGTGTCAAGAGGCTGGGAGGCAGTGTCAAGAGGCTGGGAGACAATGTCAAGAGACTGGGCCACTTAAGGCCACTATAGTACCTATTAAGGTTCTTTTTGCGTGCAGGCAAATTTCTTTATGTAGTAACATATTGAAAAATATACTTGGAATCGATGGAATCAGTGCCATACCTGGAGAATGACTCATCTGATCGGCTTCGTGAACACAAGGCTCACACTGCCACTACGTAGCATAAGTCCCAAACTGCTTCTTTTCAATGGCTTAATAATAATATTGACAATACATTCTATAGTAAGGATCATAACCAATAAGTTTACTTTGAATTGGTGTAAATTTGAAATTTCACTGAAATAGTTAAAAAACTTGGAATCTTTGAAACCGGATCAATGACTCGAGAATGCCTTTTCTGATTGGCTTCAAACTTATACCATTGATAGGCTATATTAAAACACAGTTTGTCACTATTTTAAGCCGTGTAAATTTCAATTTACTAATTTTATTAAGCATATACTCCCCTCTTTTTATACCTAGAGAATGCCTCTTCTGTTAAGCTTCAAACCCTAAATGCTGGCAAATCTTTATAAATATTTTTGCTTTAATTTTGAGCAGTGAAAGTATCAAGTTGTCAATTTCTTTGTCAGTATTATCAAAGTGGGTTTTTCAAACAATTAAAATAAAATAGTTTTTCTTACAGGATTGTAAATAATTTTAGATTGAATGTAAAAGTGAAAATCAGTCAGGAAAATATAAAAAATTCCAGGATTAATGAAGTTTTAAAGTTTAACGAGGCGAGATTTTTCCTGTTTTTCATAACATTTTTCCAATATTTTTCTTAGCTTTATCACATTTTTTTTTATTACTCGAGAACGCTTATTCGATCAGCTTGAAACCTTCAACACTTGTGTAATAACAATTACAATAACAATTCTTTATTTACTACCAGTACATGTACAAGGTATACAGACCATAGCTGACATCAATGACATACTACTGTATAGAAAGTCACTTGTTATGCTGAGCATTTTCCGCGAATTAGGTCAGTTTGGTCCCAGGATGCAACCCACACCCTCGCCGCGTAAAGCGAGGCCTTTAGCCACCAGGCTAAGCAAAATTCATGTTACTATTTGCATGTGTGTGGGACCTGTGTACGATACTACATAGTCTCCTGAGCGTGTGTAGGTGACCTGTGTTCGACACTACATAGTCTCCTGAGTGTGTGTAGGTGACCTGTGTTCGACACTACATAGTCTCCTGAGTGTGTGTAGGTGACGTGTGTACGACACTACATCGTCTCCTGAGTGTGTGTAGGTGACCTGTGTTCGACACTACATAGTCTCCTGAGTGTGTGTAGGTGACCTGTGTTCGACACTACATCGTCTCCTGAGTGTGTGTAGGTGACCTGTGTTCGACACTACATAGTCTCCTGAGTGTGTGTAGGTGACGTGTGTACGACACTACATCGTCTCCTGAGTGTGTGTAGGTGACCTGTGTTCGACACTACATAGTCTCCTGAGTGTGTGTAGGTGACCTGTGTACGACACTACATAGTCTCCTGAGTGTGTGTAGGTGACCTGTGTTCGACACTACATAGTCTCCTGAGTGTGTGTAGGTGACCGTGTTCGACACTACATAGTCTCCTGAGTGTGTGTAGGTGACCTGTGTCGACACTACATAGTCTCCTGAGTGTGTGTAGGTGACCTGTGTTCGACACTACATAGTCTCCTGAGTGTGTGTAGGTGACCTGTGTTCGACACTACATAGTCTCCTGAGTGTGTGTAGGTGACCTGTGTTCGACACTACATAGTCTCCTGAGTGTGTGTAGGTGACCTGTGTTCGACACTACATCGTCTCCTGAGTGTGTGTAGGTGACCTGTGTTCGACACTACATAGTCCTGAGGTGTGTAGGTGACTGTGTTCGACACTACATAGTCTCCTGAGTGTGTGTAGTGACCTGTGTCGACACTACATGTCTCCTGAGTGTGTGTAGGTGACCTGTGTTCGACACTACATAGTCCTGAGTGTGTGTAGGTGACCTGTGTACGACACTACATAGTCTCCTGAGTGTGTGTAGGTGACTTGTGTACGACACTACATAGTCTCCTGAGTGTGTGTAGGTGACCTGTGTACGACACTACATCGTCTCCTGAGTGTGTGTGGGACCTGTGTACGACACTACATTGTCTCCTGAGCGTGTGTAGGTGACCTGTGTTCGACACTACATAGTCTGAGTGTGTGTAGGTGACGTGTGTACGACACTACATCGTCTCCTGAGTGTGTGTAGGTGACTTGTGTACGACACTACATAGTCTCCTGAGTGTGTGTAGGTGACCGTGTACGACACTACATCGTCTCTGAGTGTGTGTGACCGTGTGACACTCATAGCTCTGAGTGTGTAGGTGACCTGTGTTGACACTACATAGTCTCCTGAGTGTGTGTAGTGACCTGTGTTCGACACTACATAGTCTCCTGAGTGTGTGTAGGTGACGTGTGTACGACACTACATAGTCTCCTGAGCGTGTGTAGGAGACCTGTGTTCGACACTACATAGTCTCCTGAGGTGTGTAGGTGACCTGTGTTCGACACTACATAGTCTCCTGAGGTGTGTAGGTGACTGTGTCGACACTACATGTCTCCTGAGTGTGTGTAGGTGACCTGTGTCTGACACTACATAGTCTCCTGAGTGTGTGTAGGGGACCTGTGTCGACACTACATAGTCTCCTGAGTGTGTGTAGGTGACCTGTGTTCGACACTACATCGTCTCCTGAGTGTGTGTAGGTGACCTGTGTTCGACACTACATAGTCTCCTGAGCGTGTGAATAGGTGACCTGTGTTCGACACTACATAGTCTCCTGAGCGTGTGTAGGTGACCTGTGTACGACACTACATCGTTTCCTGAGTGTGTGTGTAGGTGACCTGTGTTCGACACTACATAGTCTCTGAGTGTGTGTAGGTGACCTGTGTCGACACTACATAGTCTCCTGAGTGTGTGTAGGTGACCTGGTTCGACCCTAGCCCTGAGTGTGTGAGGTACCAACTACATAGTCTCCTGAGTGTGTGTAGGTGACCTGTGTCGACACTACATAGTCTCCTGAGTGTGTGTAGGTGACGTGTACGACACTACATAGTCTCCTGAGTGTGTGTAGGTGACCTGTGTTCGACACTACATCGTCTCCTGAGTGTGTGTAGGTGACCTGTGTTCGACACTACATAGTCTCCTGAGTGTGTGTAGGTGAACTGTGTTCGACACTAATAGTCTCCTGAGTGTGTGTAGGTGACCTGTGTCTGACACTACATCGTCTCCTGAGTGTGTGTAGGTGACCTGTGTTCGACACTACATCGTCTCCTGAGTGTGTGTGGGACCTGTGTACGACACTACATTGTCTCCTGAGCGTGTGTAGGTGACCTGTGTTGACACTACATAGTCTCTGAGGTGTGTAGGTGACGTGTGTCGACACTACATCGTCTCCTGAGTGTGTGTAGGTGACTTGTGTACGACACTACATAGTCTCCTGAGTGTGTGTAGGTGACCTGTGTACGACACTACATCGTCTCCTGAGTGTGTGGGACCTGTGTACGACACTACATAGTCTCCTGAGTGTGTGTAGGTGACCTGTGTCGACACTACATAGTCTCCTGAGGTGTGTAGGTGACCTGTGTTGACACTACATAGTCTCCTGAGTGTGTGTAGGTGACCTGTGTTCGACACTACATGTCTCCTGAGTGTGTGTAGGTGACCTGTGTCGACACTACATAGTCTCCTGAGTGTGTGTAGGTGACCTGTGTTCGACACTACATAGTCTCCTGAGTGTGTGTAGGTGACCTGTGTCGACACTACATAGTCTCCTGAGTGTGTGTAGGTGACCTGTGTTCGACACTACATAGTCTCCTGAGGTGTGTAGGTGACCTGTGTCTGACACTCCATAGTCTCCTGAGTGTGTGTAGGTGACCTGTGTCGACACTACATAGTCTCCTGAGTGTGTGTAGGTGACCTGTGTACGACACTACATAGTCTCCTGAGTGTGTGTAGGTGACCTGTGTACGACACTACATAGTCTCCTGAGTGTGTGTAGGTGACCTGTGTTCGACACTACATAGTCTCCTGAGTGTGTGTAGGTGACCTGTGTACGACAATACATAGTCTCCTGAGTGTGTGTAGGTGACCTGTGTACGACACTACATAGTCTCCTGAGTGTGTGTAGGTGACCTGTGTACGACACTACATAGTCTCCTAGGTGTGTAGGTGACCTGTTAAGACACTACATAGTCTCCTGAGTGTGTGTAGGTGACCTGTGTACGACACTACATAGTCTCCTGAGTGTGTTAGGTGACCTGTGTCGACACTACATAGTCTCCTGAGGTGTGTAGGTGACCTGTGTACGACACTCATAGTCTCCTGAGTGTGTGTAGGTGACCTGTGTACGACACTACATAGTCTCCTGAGTGTGTGTAGGTGACCTGTGTTCGACACTACATAGTCTCCTGAGTGTGTGTAGGTGACCTGTATACGACACTACATAGTCTCCTCAGCGTGTGTGTAGGTGACCTGTGTACGACACTACATAGTCTCCTGAGTGTGTGTAGGTGACCTGTGTACGACACTACATAGTCTCCTGAGTGTGTGTAGGTGACCTGTGTACGACACTACATAGTCTCTTGAGTGTGTATAGGTGACCTGTGTTCGACACTACATAGTCTCCTCAGCGGCCACTTTGCCACTTTTAACCTCGAAATTGTATAGAATTATTAAACCTTATTGCATTTTTTCTATTGATGCTGATGATGGGCTTTTTATCCAAGGAGCTCAAGTTTAATACCATTGGCTTGAATCGAATTTCAATGCCTCCCATTCCACAGGTGTTATATACTCCAACGGGTTTAACCCTTACTTCTAATTAAAATATATCAATTGTAAACAGCATTAACCTTTAATGACTGATTAATCGCATGAAATTAATGGAACATATTGTGGGTTTAGGCTGTGTAGACACTAAATTCTGTTGAATTCTCTGAAAAGAATCTCATGATTTCCTTAAAACGTTTAGTGTTGATGTCTTTTCCTCAAGAGAAGCCATCACATATGCTGCCTGAGTCTCCATATGCCAATTTTATTTATCAAATTGGTTACTGTGCAGTAATTTTAGAATGTCTCTTCGGATCAGAAATACGTTTCAGTATTTGTTCATCATAAGTTAAATCAACTTAGTGTTCTTTTCTGTGTAACATATGTGTTCCCTCAAGAATCTTACACATTTGCATGTTATCTACATTATGCTTACATAAAATTTACTTTTTTCCTTTCTTTCCTAAAAGTTGGTCAATCTTACTAAGAGAAAAGTAGTTTGGATTGATTTTAAATAGTGTTATGTCCCATTTTTTTTTTTTTTTTTGGGGGGGGGGAAGAATTAAAAAAAAATAAAAAATTGCTGTTAACTTGATAATATAACTTTTGCGAGGCTTCTAACTTAATGTACTTGTGTACTTTGGGCTCTTACAATTATTATTCAAGAAATTTGGATAAAAGTTTCATATGATTGAGGTGTAAATGGAAAACAGGAATTAATAAAGGGGATGTAAATAGCGTGCGGAAAATATCCAGCCAAGACAGGACTCGCAGCAATGGTTTTAAGTTGGAAAAGTTCAGATTCAGGAAGGATATAGGAAAGCACTGGTTGGTAATAGAGTTGTGGATGAGTGGAACAAACTCCCGAGTACCGTCATAGGGGCTGGGACGTTGTGTAGTTTTAAAAATAGGTTAGATAAATACATGAGTGAGTGTGAGTGGGTGTGAGTTGGACCTGACTAGCTTGTGCTACTAGGTCAGATGCCGTGCTCCTCCCTTAAGTGAATGTGACTGACCTGACTAGGTTAAGGCATTGGCTTAAACCGGTGGGAGAATTGAATCGCGTGCATTAAGGCACAAGGGACTGAGATTATTAAATACAGGCATACCTTCCTGGGATCGTGCAGCGACTGAAATACATCTACGACTCTACGCCAAAACCCTTACCAGAGTACACGTACTGTAAATCGACTATAACGCTTGATCTCTCTCTCTCTCTCTCTCTCTCTCTCTCTCTCTCTCTCTCTCTCTTTCTCTCTCTCTCTTTATCTATCTATCTATTTTTTCCTCTCTCTCTCTCCACTGTATTAGATTCGGAATTGCATGAGATTGTTTTAAGTCAAATCTGACGAATTTTCATAGCTACACTGAGGACTCTAAGTGAGTATTAGTTATAAATTAGTGTCCGTATTAAAATGTTGACTAATATCGAGAAGAAAATGTAGCCTAAGTGGCCACCGTGATCTGTGTGGAGATCTTAGGCAACCTAACATGGAACACCTCCTGTATGTTTTTCTTATTGATGAGCCTCGCTGAAGGTAAGGGGTCAGGAGATGTACTGAGAGGTTATTGATGGCGTCCCTGAAGGAAGGAAGGTCTGGTGATTTGTACTAAGGGACAGATGACTGTTTATCTCAAGGTTGAAGCTACTTGGGCAGTTATTCTTAAAGAAGGTGCGCCCTGCTTTCCAGGGAAGAGCGTAATTTCAGGAAGACTGGACCCGGGAGGTCGGTTTTGCAGATCACTTTGCCTCCAGTCTTTGCCATTCTGTACGATAAAATCACAGAGTTATGTGCACAAGTTATTTACTCACAATTCATAAAGGTTAAATCAGAAGCTGTGCTGTACTGGAGCAAAAACTAGCAACGTATTGTGTATTGCTATGGCAGATCTGTTCTACGTCTATTAAATAACTGGAGAAGTTGACTGGTATTTGTATTAATACAGCTCCAGCTGCTTGGATCAATCTTTGGCTTAAATACCAACGTTAAGGAGAGATCCTCAGTTATTTCAGCTAGTGAAATATCTCAACATCATAAAACATATTTTTAATCCCATAAAACAAAGAGCACTCGTATTTAACACCTGTTTTGTAAATAAGCAATAGAATGCCAGCCACTACTATTTTACACTGAGATGAATTGATTTTTATAATTGCAACATGCTGGGCGGCTTTTATAAACTGAGAGAAGTAGGAGAAAAATATATTTTTTTAAACTGTTGGAAATAACGTCCACGCTACCATTAATATGACAAAATATAATTGATAATTTTTAAGTAATTCGAGACTTAACCACCAAGATACAGGTGAGGAGAGTTGCTTTAAACTAAGCATCACATCGATTACTAATCTTGACTAAGTAATCTAAGTAATGAATGGAAAACTTCAACGATGACTTTGAAACTAAGATAGATAGCAACCCCCAAAATAGAGCCAGGGTAGGTAAACCTATCACCAATCGCCACAAGTGGCGAACTGGTCATAAAACGGGGTGGCGTATTTGAGTTTGCCTTATTTTGGCTCTGATAATAAACTATAACAAAACATTTTTCGTGACGGTGTGTGCTGGGCACAACTTGATATTCACACTTCATGAAAGACTCAGTGAAGAAACTTTTCAGCTAATATTTCCATTCAATATCATAAATTTAAGTCAAACTCCCGTTTTCGGACAATCGTGGGTTTGAAAATTATTTGATTGCTCTTCGTGGATTTGAAAATTATTTGATTGCTCTTCATAGTATGGAACACTTGAAAACTTGGCAGAATTCTTCATTCACATAGATGTGGGAACATATTCTGACTTGCAAGAATCTCCCAACTTTGAAATCAGGCGATTTCAAAATTATTGTTTACGTTTGTGTGAACGTTCGTGTGTGAACCTGCGTTCTCAACGATGGGATTCGTCTAGTCAAAATGCAGGTCTCGAAATGTTGATGTCAAGTTAGAGGCGGAGTTGAGATGGACATTGACTTCAGATATTCGGCCAACATTTTGCAACTTGTCATATGAAAGAATTTCAAAGTTTGAAATAAATTTTCTCATTTTATCGAATTATTTTTTTTTATTGTGAAAGGCAGCTGTAACTGCATAGTCAAAATTTACATTTTTTATTATTAACTTCTTCAAACAGATTATCATATTTTTAAATTTTTAAATTGAAGAATCTTTTCCCATTTTTATATTGTGTACCGAATTTCACTTCTAGAAAATGGCTCTAGAAAATGAGTTTAATCAAAGAATGTAATTTTGAATTCAACCTTGCCAGGCATACATCATTGCATTCAGGTGTGTTTCCGTAGCAAAATAAAAACAGTCGAATGAAATAAATTTGTATTTTCTTGCAAAAATAACTGTACAAACTTTACTTCAGAAAAAAATTTGTATTAAGTACTGAGAATGTCAGCCAGCGAGCTTCTCAAGTCATTGTCTCATATTCTTTGACGCTTCTGTGTTCAGTCCTGGATGAGAATCATAACAGTGATACAAGTTTGATGTAGATATCGATTTTTGATGCAAGCTCAGCCAGACTTCACCGAATTTAACGAGACTTGTGTGTAAAAGAGAAATTACCATCAATCTCGTTAAAAGTGCTGCGTGTCGTTCCTTTTAGCTTCCGCAGAATTCCTTCAACAACAGATGGCTATTTACTGGTGAAAAATTAAGGCAGTAAATGAAATATTTTCGCTTGATTGCACTGCCTTATTAAATTCCGGGACCATATTTGGTGTCTTTTACTTTATCTTCTAGACTCCACAGTGACACATTGTCTGCTCTTATTTCATGTATTGTGTCTAGTCTCCAGTGTTGTCTTATCTCCAGTGTTGTCTTATCTCCAGTGTTGTCTTATCTCCAGTGTTGTCTTATCTCCAGTGAGAACATCACCTCGAAGAGCTTAACCCTCATTATGTAATTGCGTTCTTATTCCTGGTGAGTTCTCCCTCCTGTCCAGTTGAGAGTCGTAAAAGCTGAGTTTTTTTGCAAGAACCGTCGTGCAGACTAGAAGAAGGTCATGATCAGTGAAAAACAACCAGTGCCAACGAGCAGTGCAAACCAACCAAAGCCTTGCAGTACTGAGAACAGTGCAAACCTCCAAAGTCCTGCAGTACTGAGAACAGTGTAAACCAACCAAAGTCCAGCAGTACTGAGAACAGTGCAAACCAACCAAATTCCTGCAGTACTGAGAACAGTGCAAACCATCCAAAGTCCTGCAGTACTGAGAACAGTGCAAACCAACCAATGTCCTGCAGTACTGAGAACAGTGCAAACCTCCAAAGTCCTGCAGTACTGAGAACAGTGCAAACCAACCAATGTCCTGCAGTACTGAGAACAGTGCAAACCATCCAAAGTCCTGCAGTACTGAGAACAGTGCAAACCATCCAAAGTCCTGCAGTACTGAGAACAGTGCAAACCATCCAAAGTCCTGCAGTACTGAGAACAGTGCAAACCATCCAAAGTCCTGCAGTACTGAGAACAGTGCAAACCAACCAATGTCCTGCAGTACTGAGAACAGTGCAAACCTCCAAAGTCCTGCAGTACTGAGAACAGTGCAAACCATCCAAAGTCTTGCAGTACTGAGAACAGTGCAAACCAACCAAATTCCTGCAGTACTGAGAACAGTGCAAACCATCCAAAGTCCAGCAGTACTGAGAACAGTGCAAACCAACCAATGTCCTGCAGTACTGAGAACAGTGCAAACCAACCAAAGTCCTGCAGTACTGAGAACAGTGCAAACCAACCAAAGTCCTGCAGTACTGAGAACAGTGCAAACCATCCAAAGACTTGCAGTACTGAGAACAGTGCAAACCAACCAGACAACTGACAAACTGACAAACAGTTACAAAACCAGAAACAGGTTAGGTATTAATGGGGGATCAATAAGTTGACTTAGTATTCTCTGGAGTTATCTTCGTTTACTATATGTCACATTTTGTTAGTCATTGTGTGTGAGTGGAAGCACTCGCCTAATTGCATTTACCTAATTGTGATGGCAGGGGTTGAATCTCAGCTCATAGCCCGGCCTCTCCTCCGGCGGAGAGGCGAAGCCTAGCTGCGTGAGCCCTGTTATACCTTTTCTTAAAGCTATGTTTGTATTCTACCTCCACCACTTCGCTGTCTAGGTCGTTCCGTTTCCTGACTACACTAAGGCTAAAGAAGTATTTCATAACTTGCCTGCCTCTCAGACAGACTCTCCCTGTGCACACTCTTTACGTCGTAATCATGTCACCTCTGATCTTTCTGTCTATTGTAGTCAAGCTTACCTCCTCTAGCCTCTCCTCATAGTTCATTTCTCTCAGCTCTGGGACTAGTTTTGTTTGAAGACTTTGCGCTCTTTTATCTTTACAAGCTTTGCCAGATGTGGGTTCAATGCTGGCGCTGCATACTCGACGCTGGGGCTGACACATGCTGTGTATACGGTAGTCGTGAATGCCTCCTTGTTTCTGTTTCTGAAAACTACAATTAATTTGTCAGTCTCACGTTCGCTGCAGCGGTTATTAGTTTGATTTAATTCAGGCGAAATGCTGGGAACTATACTCACCTATGAGTGTGTGTACTCACCTAGTTGTGGTTGCAGGGGTCGAGACATAGCTCCTGGCCCCGCCTCTTCACTGGCCGCTACTGGGTCACTCTCCCTGCGCCATGAGCTTTATCATACCTGTGTGTGTGTGTGTGTGTGTGTGTGTGTGTGTCTACTTTCCGAGTTGTGTTTATGGGGGTCGAGTCTCGGTTCCTGACCCTGCGTCATACAATATAAGAACCGGCACTATTGGTTCCAGCCCCTTGGGTTCTCTCATAAGAATTTTTCAAACTGCATATTGAGTTTCCATCTTGCACTTTCTCTAGTAGCTAATTTCACTTGTTGTCGTCTCTTAGACTGAAAAAAGTGTTTCTGAAGATCTCTGTGGCTCATCTATCTTTCGCTTCCACTTATGACCTCTCGTCTTTGCCCCTTTTACAATAGTTTCATATATGTGTTCTGTGAAATGATCTGAGCATCCTATATGCCGTAATCATGTCACCCCTAGGCCTCTTTTTCAGTCATTTGGTGTGTGTGTGTGTGTTCCGCTTATGATTCCTCTGGAACTCATCTACTGTTACTTGTGGGATGACAGTAAAGCTATTAGGCCTTTGTGATACAAGCCTAAAATTTGGAGCAAAAAAAAGACTCAAATATATTCCAAGGAAGATCAGACAACGAACCACTGGCTGTGGTGACCATTTTGTCGAAAAATATAACATTAGCTTTTAGAACTGACGGCTGCATTTAGACCCAGCCTTTTGTATCTTGCAAACCTTTACTCAGTCCTTGCATTTGCATGACAGGAGTCCATAGGAGTTGTGGACTGTCCCTGGTAATGTCAGGGGAAAAAAAAAGAGGGACTGGTGGGTTTTTTCCCTGTGAAAAAAAATATTTATGGAAAAACTGGTATTTTAGAAATAAAAGAACGAGATACATAAATTTAGTTAGGATTTTAAGAATATCTTTATTTAATGAACCAAACATGAAACAAAACAAACAAACTAAGGTCCAGTAAAATAATATGACTTCCTCTACCGAAGGAGAAATTACACAAGTCAAGATGATATGGAGTCACTGGTCCAACTTCCAATTGAGATCGTAATAGATGGAGTTCCTCCACAAGGTGATAGATCTCCGTACTTGAAGGTACGTAGATTGAGTCCCAGTTAGGGACTGTTTGTCTCTTGAAGAAAAATTGTTAACCATTCAGTGGAATTATATCCCCGTTACTCAGACACAGAGAAAATGAGACAATGTGTAACAGTTAGGTATCTTTATTCCTCTGTGTTCAGTGGAACACAGACGAGGAAGCAGGATCACTAGAAAAGTAAAGACGATGTAATCAGTCCATCACGTTTGAAGACTTAGTTTTAAGGGACTGACCACCTCAGAACTACGTCTTCGAGAGTGATGGGCTGATAACAACGTCTTCACATCTCTACTGGTTCTGCTTCCTTCTCCGTATTAGACTGAAGAAGCCTACTGTGTAGGCGAAAAGTTTCGGAATAAAGATACCTAAACGTTGCACATCTGTCTTATCAACATGTTGGTCTTGCATACTATTATTATATTCACGAGAGAAGTATCTTAGTGATGAGAACGTCCAAGACCACTCTTATGTACACTGCCAGTACACAAGTAAATCCCACTCCCGTCCAGTTCTCTCTCCATGGTGAAACAAGACACGTACGGAGGACTGGGAGAAAACAAATGGTTAAATAAATAAAGTTGAAGGCTTAGGCATTAGACAATATCTAACAAAGTAAAGAAATTCACTTGAAACTTTCAACATAATAGAATATTCAAATACCAAACAAAAACACCATAAAAGTTACGTGAACTGCAGTGCGAGTGTAGGTGAAGTGCAGAGTAAAATTGCACAGCCTCGAAAGACAAAAAATAGAGATGAAATGATTTAACACATGTGCAACATCTGGGTATCTTTATTTTTAGACGTTTCGCCCTCCAGTGGTTTTATCAATGCAATAGAGGGACAAGCAAAAGACTGTAAAGGAGGAAATAATCAGTCACTCAGTCTTGCTGAATTATAAGCAGAAGATGGTCGAAGATGAGGTAATCAGTCCCTCAACCTGGTGAATCTGAAGCACATTCAGGAAGATGGAAGTTTGTAAACACGAGTCAGATGAAAGCAGCAGCCTTCAGTTTCAGTGCTTTTATTATGTTGATAAAGACGCTGGTTAGCGCGTCATCTACAAAATAAATATAATCAGACATTACACACATGGCTAATTCATCGCCTTGTCTCTCTTCCCTAACATAGATGCTTTAATATAGAAGATAAAAATTAAAAGAATCCCCTCACTAGATGGAGCCACTACGATCCTTCCAGGGAGAAAACTAGAGACCCAGACAATCTTACCACGGCCACACGAAGTAAACAAACAGTGTATAGCATTTTCCTTTACAGGAAACATCGTCCAGTATGACTTGTACAGTTCCTCGTCTTTCTTGGTCCTGCCCTTGCTAGTTAGAAGAGGCAGTTTGGGTGCTGGTATGAATGTTTGATCCCATACATGGCCTTCCTGGTAGGCTGCCCTCTTGACATGCTCCTCCAGAGTTGCCTCATTGGGGTCATATACTGCTTATTGTTGTTCGCAAAGAGTTTCTTTTTTGCCTTGTCAATGTCTGTGCACTTTGTGGTTCTGTCGCTTATCGAACCTCTCGAGGGCATACACGTGACCTTCAGGTATTTCACTAGGTGCTGAGACTTTCCAGGGTTTCTTACCATGTACAGGTAAACAGGAAACAGTGTCACATCCTACTAGAGGGTTAAACATGGCA
The DNA here is from genome assembly GCA_009830355.1 of Cherax destructor. Taxonomy (NCBI): domain Eukaryota; kingdom Metazoa; phylum Arthropoda; class Malacostraca; order Decapoda; family Parastacidae; genus Cherax; species Cherax destructor. The sequence goes on from WNWK01009200.1 coordinate 29,452, forward strand.
GGTACTTGTGCCTTTTCAGTTTCGATGCCTGCTGCTATATGACTGGCAGCCAGGTACCGAAAGTTTTTGCCGGTTCCAAATGCCTGTCAGAGTTTATCATTCAGTTGTATTCTCTGAGCCACTGACACAGCCGACACAATCGCTGTGAACAGTCAGTATCAGAATCTTACATCCATCATGTTATGAAGCAAGAAATTCATACAAGAAGCGACTGTCATCTTCATGGAGTAAACTGTTTTAGTCTGGACCAGTGGAACTGTAATTAACCAGGATGTTGTTCTTTCCTTATCTAGCATTGCCTTCTTGTACGGTCCTATCAAGCTCTCAATGTTATATTTAGCATTAAGAAGAAACATGTCCGTGGCAGGGACATCATCCCGGTAGTTCAGTGTTTCCAGATGGGCGGCGCAGGTGTGAACTCGTTCGTACATTTGAAATGTCGCTGCTTCTTGGAGACTCTTATCTCAGTAGGTCGCCTACAAAAGAATCAGGCTTCTTCGGCTGTCTTGCCTGTACTTGACGAAAGTGAATGCAACTTGGTATGGCAGCAAGAAACTAGTACATTATTTTTTTTAGCTCCTGTTAGGAATATTCACTCTTCAGCTTAGCAGTTTAACATTGTTGTACTGGAGCCTGCATATATGGTGACCTGGAGTGTGTTTCGAGTTGTCCATGCTGACCGAATTTGATCAAATTCTCTGGAAAAGAACTATGGAACTATGTCTAATTGGTTTGTCTTTCCACTTGTACTGTGAAGGATGTACTAGCAGTTCTTCTTTGTCTTCTTAGCGAATCATACACAGCTGCCAGTCAATCAGAGCTGGAGATGAGGGGAGGGGGGGGGGGCGCACGAGTACACTACGAGACAACACAATAAGTGTAAGGAGCCCTAGACTCTTCACCTTCCTCCCAGCATACGTAAGGGGGATTACCAATAGACCCCTGGCTGTCTTCAAGAAGGATCTGGACAGGCGGGCTCTGGTTCGTACGTCGGTTTACGTGCGACCAGCAGTAACAGCCTGGTTGACCAAGCCACCACGAGGCCTGGTCAGGGACTGGGCCCAGGGGGCGTTGACCCCCGAAACCCTCTCCAGGAGTACTTCTCGTCATTCCATCCAAACTAATTGCCTCTATTTTTTCCTTTCTGTTTAGTGCTGCCTGAAAAAATAAAATATTAATAATATTAAGAACCTGAATAATCAATGTCAATTACTCCGAAGCTCTTGGTCGTGACGCTTGAACCTTGCTCTCTCTTGAACATGATGCTTGAACCTTGCTCTCTCTTGAACATGATGCTTGAACCTTGCTCTCTCTTGATCATGATGTTTGAACCTTGCTGTCTCTTGATCATGATGCCTGAACCCTGCTGTATATTAAACATGATGTGTGAACTTTGCTCTCTCTTGAACATGATGCTTGAACCTTGCTGTCTCTTAAACACAGATGTGTGAACCTTGCTCTCTCTTGAACATGATGCCTGAACCCTGCTGTCTCTTAAACATGATGTGTGAACCTTGCTCTCTCTTGAACATGATGCCTGAACCCTGCTGTCTCTTAAACATGATGTGTGAACCTTGCTGTCTCTTGAACATGATGCTTGAACCTTGCTCTCTCTTGAACATGATGCTTGAACCCTGCTGTCTCTTAAACATGATGTACTCACCTAATTGTGGTTGCAGGGGTCGAGACTCAGCTCCTGGTCCCGATGTGTGAACCCTGCTGTCTCTTGAACATGATGTTTGAACCTTGTCTCTCTTGAACATGAAGTTTGAATCCTGCTGTCTCTTGAACATGATGCTTGAACCTTGTTGTCTCTTGAACATGATGCTAGAACCCTAGTGTCTCTTAAACATAATGTGTGAACCCTGCTGTCTCTTGAACATGATTGTTTGAACCTTGCTCTCTCTTGATCATGATGCTTGAACCCTGCTGTCTTTTAAACATGATGTTTGAACCTTGCTCTCTCTTGAACATGATGCTTGAACCTTGCTCTCTCTTGAACATGATGCTTAAACCTTGCTCTCTCTTGAACATGATGTTTGAACCTTGCTCTCTCTTGATCATGACGTTTGAACCCTGCTGTCTCTTGAACATGATGTTTGAACCTAGCTCTCTCTTGATAATGATGTTTGAACCTTGCTGTCTCCTGAACATGATGCTTGAACCTTGCTCTCTCTTGATCATGATGCTTGAACCTTGCTCTCTCCTGAACATGATGCTTTAACATTGCTCTCTCTTGAACATGATGCTTGAACCTTGCTCTCTCTTGATCATGATGCTTGAACCTTGCTCTCTCTTGATCATGATGCTTGAACCTTGCTCTCTCTTGAACATGATGCTTGAACCTTGCTCTCTCTTGAACATGATGCTTGAACCTTGCTCTCTCTTGATCATGATGCTTGAACCTTGCTCTCTCTTGAACATGATGCTTGAACCTTGCTCTCTCTTGAACATGATGCTTGAACCTTGCTCTCTCTTGATCATGATGCTTGAACCTTGCTCTCTCTTGAACATGATGCTTGAACCTTGCTCTCTCTTGAACATGATGCTTGAACCTTGCTCTCTCTTGAACATGATGCTTGAACCTTGCTCTCTCTTGATCATGATGCTTGAACTTTGCTCTCTCTTGATCATGATGCTTGAACCTTGCTCTCTCTTGATCATGATGCTTGAACCTTGCTCTCTCTTGATCATGATGCTTGAACCTTGCTATCTCTTGATCATGATGCTTGAACCTTGCTCTCTCTTGATCATGATGCTTGAACCTTGCTCTCTCTTGATCATGATGCTTGAACCTTGTTCTCTTGACATGATGCTTGAACCTTGCTCTCTTTGATATGATGCTTGAACCTTGTCTCTCTTGAACATGATGTTGAACCTTGCTTCTCTTGATCATGATGCTTGAACCTTGCTTCTCTTGATCATGATGCTTGAACCTTGCCTCTTGACATGATGTTGAACCTTGCTGTCTCTTGATCATGATGCTTGAACCTTGCTCTCTTGATCATGTTATGCTCTCTTGAACTGTGTTGACTGTCTTTGACATGATGTTGAACCTTGTTCTCTTGATCATGATGTTGAACCTTGCTTCTCTTGATCATGATGTTGAACCTTGCTTCTTGATCATGATGCTTGAACCTTGTTCTCTTGACATGATGCTTGAACCTTGCTTCTCTTGATCATGATGTTGAACCTTGCTTCTCTTGATCATGATGCTTGAACCTTTCTTTCATGATGTTAACTGTTCTGATGATGCTTGAACCTTGCTCTCTTGATCATGATGCTTGAACCTTGCTTCTTGATCATGATGCTTGAACCTTGCTTCTTGACATGATGCTTGAACCTTGTTCTCTTGACTGATGCTTGAACCTTGCTTCTGCATGTAACCTTCTGTCATGATGCTTGAACCTTGCTTCTTGACTGATGCTTGAACCTTGCTCTCTTGATCATGATGTTGAACCTTCTCTCTTGATCATGATGCTTGAACCTTGCTTCTCTTGACATGATGCTTGAACCTTGCTCTCTTGACATGATGCTTGAACCTTGTTCTCTTGATCATGATGTTGAACCTTGTTCTCTTGATCATGATGCTTGAACCTTGCTCTTGATCATGATGCTTGAACCTTGCTTCTCTTGATCATGATGCTTGAACCTTGTCTCTCTTGATCATGATGCTTGAACCTTGCTCTTGACATGATGCTTGAACCTTGCTCTCTTGATCATGATGTTGAACCTTGTCTCTCTTGATCATGATGCTTGAACTTGTTTCTTCTGTGCTTACCTTGCTCTCTGATCATGATGCTTGAACCTTGTGTCTCTTGAACATGATGCTTGAACCTTGTTCTCTTGACATGATGCTTGAACTTGCTTCTCTTGATCATGATGCTTGAACCTTGCTCTCTTGATCATGATGCTTGAACTTGCTGTTCTTGATCATGATGCTTGAACTTGCTCTCTTGATCATGATGCTTGAACCTTGTTGTCTCTTGAACATGATGCTTGAACCTTGTCTCTTGAACATGATGCTTGAACCTTGCTCTCTCTTGAACATGATGTTGAACCTTGCTCTCTTACATGATGCTTGACCTTTGCTCTCTTGATCATGATGCTTGAACCTTGCTTCTCTGACATGATGTTGAACCTTGCTCTCTTGATCATGATGCTTGAACCTTGCCTCTTGATCATGATCTTGAACCTTGCTCTTGATCATGATGCTTGAACTGTTCTCTTGATCATGATGTTGAACCTTGCTTCTCTTGATCATGATGCTTGAACCTTGCTCTCTTGATCATGATGCTGAACCTTGCTTCTTGACATGATGCTTGAACTTCTCTCTTGATCATGATGCTTGAACCTTGCTCTCTTGATCATGATGCTTGAACCTTGCTTCTCTTGACATGATGCTTGAACCTTGCCTTCTTGATCATGATGCTTGAACCTTGTCTCTTGATCATGATGCTTGAACCTTGTCTCTGACATGATGCTTGAACCTTGCTCTCTTGACATGATGTTGAACCTTGCTTCTTTGATCGATGCTGAACTTGCTTCGACATGATGCTTGAACCTTGTTCTCTTGAACATGATGCTTGAACCTTGTTCTCTTGATCATGATGTTGAACCTTGCTCTCTTGATCATGATGCTTGACCTTGTTCTTGAACATGATGCTTGAACCTGTTGCCTTTCTTGATCATGATGCTTGAACCTTCTCTCTTGATCATGATGCTTGAACCTTGTCTCTCTTGATCATATGATGCTTGGAACCTTGCTCTCTCTTGATCATGATGCTTGAACCTTGCTCTTCTTGATCATGATGCTTGAACCTTGCTTCTCTTGAACATGATGCTTGAACCTTGCTTGATCATGATCTTGACCTTCTCTCTGATCATGATGCTTGAACCTTGCTGTCTCTTGATCATGATGCTTGAACCTTGTCTCTTGACATGATGCTTGAACTGTTCTTTGACATGATGTTGAACCTTGCTGTCTCTTGATCATGATGCTTGAACCTTCTCTTGATCATGATGCTTGAACCTTGCTATCTCTTGATCATGATGCTTGAACCTTGCTCTCTCTTGATCATGATGCTTGAACCTTGCTGTCTCTTGATCATGATGCTTGAACCTTGCTCTCTCTTGATCATGATGCTTGAACCTTGCTGTCTCTTGATCATGATGCTTGAACCTTGCTCTCTCTTGATCATGATGCTTGAACCTTGCTCTCTCTTGATCATGATGCTTGAACCTTGCTGTCTCTTGATCATGATGCTTGAACCTTGCTCTCTCTTGATCATGATGCTTGAACCTTGCTCTCTCTTGATCATGATGCTTGAACCTTGCTCTCTCTTGATCATGATGCTTGAACCTTGCTATCTCTTGATCATGATGCTTGAACCTTGCTCTCTCTTGATCATGATGCTTGAACCTTGCTCTCTCTTGATCATGATGCTTGAACCTTGCTCTCTCTTGATCATGATGCTTGAACCTTGCTATCTCTTGATCATGATGCTTGAACCTTGCTCTCTCTTGATCATGATGCTTGAACCTTGTTGTCTCTTGAACATGATGCTTGAACCTTGCTCTCTCTTGATCATGATGCTTGAACCTTGCTCTCTCTTGATCATGATGCTTGAACCTTGCTCTCTTGATCATGATGCTTGAACCTTTCTCTCTGATCATGATGCTTGAACCTTGCCTCTGATCATGATGCTTGAACCTTGCTCTTGATCATGATGCTTGAACCTTGCTTCTCTGATCATGATGCTTGAACCTTGCTCTCTGATCATGATTTGAACCTTGCTCTCTGACATGGTTGAACCTTGTTCTCTGAACATGATGTTGAACTTGTCCTTGACTGATGCTTGAACCTTGCCTTCTCTGAACATGATGTTTGAACCTTGCCTCTCTGATCATGATGCTTGAACCTAGCTCTCTTGATCAGATGCTGATGAGACCTTGACTCTCTCTTGAACATGATGCTTGAACCTTGTTGCTCTCTTGATCATGATGCTTGAACCTTGTTGTCTCCTGAACATGATGTTGAACACTCCGCTGTTATACCTACCAGTACCGGACTTCCCCACAACACCTCCGCTGTTATACCTACCAGTACCGGCACTTCCCCCACAACACCTCCGCTGTTATACCTACCAGTACCGGCACTTCCCATGCAACACCTCCGCTGTTATACCTACCAGTACCGGCACTTCCCCCACAACACCTCCGCTGTTATACCTACCAGTACCGGCACTTCCCCCACAACACCTCCGCTGTTATACCTACCAGTACCGGCACTTCCCCTGCAGCACCTCCGCTGTTATACCTACCAGTACCGGCACTTCCCCCGCAACACCTCCGCTGTTATACCTACCAGTACCGGCACTTCCCCCGCAACACCTCCGCTGTTATACCTACCAGTACCGGCACTTCCCCCACAACACCTCCGCTGTTATACCTACCAGTACCGGTAATTCCCACGCAGCACCTCCGCTGTTATACCTACCAGTACCGGCACTTCCCCCGCAACACCTCCGCTGTTATACCTACCAGTACCGGCACTTCCCCCACAACACCTCCGCTGTTATACCTACCAGTACCGGCACTTCCCCAACACCTCCGCTGTTATACCTACCAGTACCGGCACTTCCCCTGTAGCACCTCCGCTGTTATACCTACCAGTACCGGCACTTCCCTGCAGCACCTCCGCTGTTATACCTACCAGTACCGGCATTTTCCCTGCAGCACCTCCGCTGTTATACCTACCAGTACCGGCACTTCCCTGCAGCACCTCCGCTGTTATACCTACCAGTACCGGCACTTCCCCTGCAGCACCTCCGCTGTTATACCTACCAGTACCGGCACTTCCCCCGCAACACCTCCGCTGTTATACCTACCAGTACCGGCACTTCCCGCAACACCTCCGCTGTTATACCTACCAGTACCGGTACTTCCCCGCAACACATCCGCTGTTATACCTACCAGTACAGACACTTCCCCCGCAGCACCTCCGCTGTTATACCTACCAGTACCGGCACTTCCCCCGCAACACCTCCGTTGTTATACCTTCCAGTACCGGCACTTCCCCCGCAACACCTCCGCTGTTATACCTACCAGTACCGGCACTTCCCCGCAACACCTCCGCTGTTATACCTACCAGTACCGGCACTTCCCCCGCAACACCTCCGCTGTTATACCTACCAGTACCGGCACTTCCCCACCACTGAGAACCAGTACCTGCACTTCCCCCACCACTGAGAACAACCAGTACCAGCACTTGCCCCACCACTGAGAACCAATACCAGCACTTCCCCCACCATTGAGATCAACCAGTACCAGCACTTCCCCCACCACTGAGAACCAGTACCTGCACTTCCCCCACCACTGAGAACAACCAGTACCGGCACTTCCCCCACCACTGAGAATTAGTACCAGCACTTCCCCCACCACTGAGAGCAACCAGTACCAGCAATTTCCCCTTCACTGAGAACAACCAGTGCTAGCACTTCTCCCACCACTGAGAACAACCAGTACCTGCACTTCCCCTACCACTGACAACAACCAGTGCCAGCACTTCCCTCACCACTGAGAACAACCAGTACCTGCACTTCCCCAACCACTGAGAACAACCAGTACCTTTAATTCCCCCTCCACTGAGAACAACCAGTACCAGCACTTCCCCCACCACTGAGAACAACCAGTACCTGCACTTGCCCCACTACTGAGAACAACCATTACCTGCACTTCCCCCACCACTGAGAACAACCAGTACCTGCACTTGTCCCACTACTGAGAACAACCAGTACCTGCACTTCCCCCACTACTGAGAACAACCAGTACCTGCACTTCCCCAACCACTGTGAACAACCAGTACCTGCACTTCCCCCACTACTGAGAACAACCAGTACCTGCACTTGTCCCACCACTGAGAACAACCAGTACCTGCACTTGTCCCACCACTGAGAACAACCAGTACCTGCACTTCCCCCACCACTGAGAACAACCAGTACCTGATCTTCCCCCACCACTGAGAACAACGAGTACCTGCACTTCCCCCACCACTGAGAACAACCAGTACCTGCACTTCCCCCACCACTGAGAACAACCAGTACCTGCACTTCCCCCACCACTGAGAACAACCAGTACCTGCACTTCCCCCACCACTGAGAACAACCAGTACCTGCACTTCCCCCACCACTGAGAACAACGAGTACCTGCACTTCCCCACCACTGAGAACAACCAGTACCTGCATTTCCTCCACCACTGAGAACAACCAGTACCTGCACTTCCCCCACCACTGAGAACAACCAGTACCTGCACTTCCCCCACCACTGAGAACAACGAGTACCTGCACTTCCCCAACCACTGAGAACAATATAATAAAACAATGAACAATCAACAATGAACAATCAACAATGCAGCAGATAGGAAGTTGGTATTCTGTTCAGTTACTGTAGTTATTATTTTGATCGAGCCTCACTCCCCAATAATTGCATCAATTGGTCCAATCAGACCAATTTAAATGATTACCTATTCCCTATGCCCCTTCAGCCACTTAGGCGCCAAATGGCATCTATCAACATGCAATCTTCCCCAGTTGAGTAGGTCTATTAATTTATAGTAAACAGAGATTGCTGGCTGGCTTTCAAAATTACCACAATAGCTTACCAGCGTCAGTCTGTGACGACTCGATATCCAGATCTATTCACACTTTAAGTATCCACACTTGTGTGTCAAATGTGGTGTTTTTTTCGAAGTGCAGGAGTGAGTGTCGCCTCTCAGCACTCATTCGTAGGGGCGGGAATGGAGGTGGTGTAAACCTAATTCTTCACACTGCCTCCTGACTACATATCACCTGAAACCTTTGTCGTACCTAATCTTAAAACAGTGTAAGGTCCATGCTTATATGCTTATCTGTTCTTGCTGAAGGACTGAATAGTAGCGTACTATATCAGCAACAGTTGATATAGTACGCTACTATAATACAAGTTAATCACTTGGGTTATTGGAAGACCCTTCCTCAGAGTGCGTCGACGGGAGAGCTATATTGAAGAGAACAACAAGGATGTACACGAAAATAAGCGGTTTCCTTAATGGTTATTCTTGTGAGAGTCACGAAGATGTGACCTCTGCCAAATTAACGCAATCGTCTTACACTTAGGACATATATAATATTCTGAAAACGGCCACGATATTGTGGACCTAGAAGTGTGTCTTCTGAGTATATGTACTGAGGGTTTCATTTAATCACAGTTTTAGGGGGGAAAAAGTATTGTTGACAAACAGAATGCAGATGTAGTATACACATATTTTGCAAAAGCCTTTGACAAGTGCGATCATTGTAATAGCACACAAAATGCGTGCTGTAGGGATAACTGGAAAAGTAAGCAGATGGATCTTCAACTTTCTAACCAATCGAACACAAAGAGTAGTGGTAAACAGAGTTAAATCGGAAGCTGCCATAGTGAAGAGCTCTGTTCCACAAGACACAGTACTCGCACCTATAATGTTCCTCATTCTCATATCAGACATAGACAAAGATGTAAACCATAGCACCGTATTATCATTTGCAGATGATACTAGAATCTGCATGAGAGTGTCATCCATTGAGGACTTGGCAAATCTCCAAGAAGATATAAACCAAGTTTTCCAATGGGCAACGGAGAACAATATGATGTTCAACGAAGACAAATTCCAACTACTCCGTTATGGAAAACTGGAGGAAATAATAGCTAGGACTGAGTATACTATACTATAAACTCTAATCACACAATAGAGCGGAAAAGTAATGTGAAGGACCTGGGTGTGGTAATGTCCGAAGACCTCACCTTCAAGGACCACAACAATGCCACTATTATAACTGCGAGGAAACTGATAGGATGGATAATGAGAACATTCAAGACAAGAGATGCTAAGCCAATGATAATTCTTTTTAAATCACTTGTTCTCTCTAGGCTAGAATACTGCTGTACATTAACATCCCCATTCAAGGCAGGTGAAATTGCAGATCTAGATAATGTACAGAGAACCTTTACTGCACGTATAAGTTCCATCAAACACCTTAACTACTGGGAACGCCTGGAGAGATATATCATAATCTACACCTGGAAGATTCTGGAAGGACTGGTCCCTAATATGCACACAGAAATCACTCCATACGAAAGCAAAAGACTTGGCAGACGGTGCAACATACCCCCAGTGAAAAGTAGGGGCGTCACTGGTACACTAAGAGAAAACACAATAAGTGTCCGGGGCCCAAGACTGTTCAACAGCCTCCCACCAGCCATAAGGGGTATTACCAGTAGACCTCTGGTTGCCTTCAAGAGGGAGCTGGACAGATACCTAAAGTCAGTGCCAGATCAGCCGGGCTGTGGTTCGTACGTTGGACTACTTGCAGCCAGCAGTAACAGCCTCGTTGATCAGGCCCTGATCCACCAGCAGGCCTGGTCATAAACCGGGCCGCGGGGATGTTGATCCCCGGAATGCCCTCCAGGTAGACTCCAGGTAGACTCCAGGTAGGTAGACATGAATTGAAGAGGTTACTTGCAGCTTTCATTGTAGTCGAGATAATTTAAACCCAATTAACCAGTCAGCCAAGAAAATGGGTTCGTTGCAATTAATGATTTCTCGGGATAATCGCACAGGTTTGATATATAATTGCCATGTTGTCACATTTTTGGCTATTTTTATTATTTTTATTAACACATCGGTCGTTTCCCACCAAGGCAGGGTGGCCCGAAAAAGAAAAACTTTCATCATCATTCACTCCATCACTGTCTTGCCAGAGGCGTGCTTACACTGCAGTTATAAAACTGCAACATTAACACCCCTCCTTCAGAGTGCAGACACTGTTCCTGCCTCGCATGGGTCAGTAGGCCTGCTGCAGTGTTCCTTCTTTCTTATGTTCTTAAGTCCGGTCTGCCGGTTTCCCTGAATCCCTTCATAAATGTTACTTTGCTCACACTCCAACAGCACGTCAAGTCCTATAAACCATTTGTCTCCTATCTAACACGTTCACACATGCTTGCTGGAAGTTCAAGCCCCTCGCACACAAAACCTCCTTTACCCCCTCCGTCCAACCTTTCCTAGGCCGACCCCTACCCCGCCTTCCCTCCACTACAGATTTATACACTCTCGAAGTCATTCTTTTTTGTTCCATCCTCTCTACATGTCGGAACCATCTCAATAACCCCTCCTCAGCCCTCTGAATAATGGTTTTGGTAATCCCACACTCCTCCTAATTTCCAAACTGTTGATTCTCTGCATTATAATCACACCACATATTGCCCTCAGACGACATCTCCACTGCCTCCAGCCTTCTCCTCGTTGCAACATTCACTACCCATGCGTCACACCCATACAAGAGCATTAGTATAACTATACTCTCATACATTCCCTCTTTTTTTCCTCGTCAATTCTATGATTTACCTAATCTTTCATAGACCCATCTGCTGACATGTCCACTCCCAAATATCTGAATACATTCACCTCCTCCATACTCTCTCCCTCCAATCTGATATCCAGTCTTTCGTTACCTTTTTTTTGTTATCCTCATCACCTTACTCTTTCCTATATTCACTCTTAATTTCCTTCTTTTACACACCCTACCAAACTCATCCACCAACCTCTGCAACGTCTCTTCAGAATCTCCCAAAAGCACAGTGTCATCAGCAAAGAGCAACTGTGACAACTCCCACTTTGTGTTAGATTCTTTATCTTTTAACCCCACACCTGTAATTCGCCAGTTTGGCCGAAAATGTTAGAATGTTTAGAGGCTTTTATTAATTCTATGAAATCATCAGAATAAAAGACTCCATAGGGAAGATAAGGACGATGCTGAGAAGCAACATGTTGTTTGTATCGTAGACTAAGATGCTTGTGTGAGTGAGACACATGAAATACATTTGCGGTTTTAACATATATTAATGAGACGTTTATCCCACGAGGGGATATTATCAGTCAAATAATAATGCTCCTGGTGGACGAAGATCCTGCTATATATGCCTTACTGACATGTGTGTCGGAAGTAATCACCTGAAATACTGTTATGCAAAAATCATATGTCAGTTTTATATTTCGCAAAATAATCTAGAAACTTAACCAAACATTGCCAAAATTCGCATAAATATAAAGAAGTTTCGAAGTCGATTCGCCAATTATTGTTGTTAATTTTTTCCGTTCACTGCAGACATTAATGTACGAAAGTCATTGGAAAATAAGGTAATCAGTCCCTAAGTTTTAAAATGGTGTTGATTACCTTATTCTTGTTACGTCTAAATTGGAGTCAGTTGAGGTGCAGCAGTTGAAGCCATCGCCACAGGTGGGCAGGACCCACTAGTGGAAGTGGGTAATGCTCAAGTGTTGGGCCTGAGTATAGTAAACAGGTTGTAGAATATACCGACAAATTAATGAATTAGTGAGGGGTTCAGGGCTGTGAATCTGTCATTGTAAGAAAACTATATTTATGTCATAAATGATTATTAACGATTTTAGAATTACCGACAAAATGTTAGGTAGATTGACACAGATGCAACTAATGGGACATTATATTGTGGCAACGTTTCGCTCTCCAGGAGCAACTTGACAAAGCTCCTGGAGAGCGAAACGTTGCATCTGTGTCCATTTACCTAACATTAATTTTGAAAACGTTTCGTTAGCAAGTGGCCATTTTTTTTAATTCAATACAGAGCTTATATACGTAAGAAGAGGTAATCAGGTATCGAAAACACCTAACTCCAGTGTCCACCTACCTACCTACGCTTCACTTTCGTCAAGTTTAAAGTAGTAAACACCTTCTTCAAGGCCGAAGGTGTTTACTACTGTCTTCCATAATATATGCGTACACCTGAATGAGCTACTAAATGGCGAAACGTCTTCCAAGATACACAGGTGTTGCACATGTGTTTAATTTATGGGTTTTTTAATTATTGGTTTAATAAATATACATAATTTTCGTAGGAAGACAGAGAATGAGAGACGCAGAATGAAAGACGCAAAATGAAAGACGCAGAATGAAAGACGCACAATGAAAGTCGCATAATGAAAGACGCATAATGAAAGACGCACAATGAAAGACGCATAATGAAAGACGCACAATGAGATAATATTAAGGTAAGCAAATGGATGACAGGAATAAATAAAGAAGATACAAATAAGATACAGGGGATAAATTAGGAAAGAATTCGAAATAATGGACTCAAGTTGAATGAATTCATGTTTATAATAGACCCTGAAGTCCTGTCACTTGGATACCTTTGTTGCTGAAATGTTTCACCTGTGCTTGAGACTTCTTCAGTCGAATATAAGAGTATAAGTAATTTTGAGGTGATCGGTCCCACAATAGGGGCTGGGAACTCCATCAGTCATGTGCTCAACAGGTATATTGGTCAGTATTCGACTGAAGAAGTCTGCTCTCTTTATACCATCAATAATATGACAACTGTCAAGTCATCAAAGCAGACATCTGCGGTAATTTTTTTTTTTTAAGGCTAGTAGCTATGTCTTCTGTTGCTTTATTCCAATGTTCTTAAGTAAATTGTTCAAGAATTTACGGAACAATTTTCTCTGCTTTCCTTGGATGGTTAATTGGGTTTAAAGCCTATCGACTTCACGTAACGTGTTAACCACCATTTAAGAACAATTTAACCAGCATTTCAGTCAGTTTATATACACTGAGGGGATACGCACCTCTCGGCGTATATATACACTGAGGGGATACGCACCTCTCGGCGTATATATACACTGAGGGGATACACACCTCTCGGCGTATATATACACTGAGGGATACACACCTCTCGGCGTATATATACACTGAGGGGATACACACCTCTCGGCGTATATATACACTGAGGGGATACGCACCTCTCGGCGTATATATACACTGAGGGGATACGCACCTCTCGGCGTATATATACACTGAGGGGATACACACCTCTCGGCGTATATATACACTGAGGGGATACGCACCTCTCGGCGTATATATACACTGAGGGGATACGCACCTCTCGGCGTATATATACACTGAGGGGATACGCACCTCTCGGCGTATATATACACAGAGGGGATACGCACCTCTCGGCGTATATATACACTGAGGGATACGCACCTCTCGGCGTATATATACACTGAGGGATACGCACCTCTCGGCGTATATATACACTGAGGGGATACGCACCTCTCGGCGTATATATACACTGAGGGGATACGCACCTCTCGGCGTATATATACACAGAGGGGATACGCACCTCTCGGCGTATATATACACTGAGGGGATACGCACCTCTCGGCGTATATATTCCGTTTTCATTGAGTGGGTGTGCGTGTACCCGGAAGGGAAAAAAAACAATCCTGAAGTAATCTGCATATTAAATATCGATAATTTCACCCTAAGATGGAATAGTTCCCGACATGGGAGTGATGGTGTCGGGTTATAGTGAGGAGCGGCGACCACTGTGGGATAAGAGGCAGCGTAGTATCACAACCCAACAGTTGGTCCTGAACCCTGGCGGTGGTGTGTGCTGCTGCTCCTCAGCGCCTCGCTTATCCAGGCCAATAAGCCTCTGCTGTCTCCCGATATGATATGCGTTTACATATTTTTTTTTTATCAGCCTCGTAGAGGAATTTTCCCTCTCGGAGCAAGCATTGAAAATACGATTTATGTGATAAAACGCTGGTAACAATTACATTATCAACCAATAAGTGATTCATTATATGGCAAAATACATCATACTGTGGCCATAGCATACAAACACAGCTTCTGTAGTGTTGGCGGTGAAATATTCAAAGGAGTTATAACGTTAAGTATGAAATATATACCTGTGAACATCAATTATTAACTATTGGAAAACAGACGGCAGTGGTGATCACTCCCTCGCTCATGGTTCACAGCTGATACATAATTCATTGCTAGTAATCAGTAAACATAGAACCAGGACGATGTATCTGCTTTCTCAGCAATGAATTTATACAGGAAATTAGAAAGCATATTGCTCGTATGCAAATTTCTCGCAACCATTCATTGTATGTTTGTGCGTTAATTTCTCGCAACCATTCATTGTATGTTTGTGCGTTAATCATTCATGCAGTGAACGTATAGCAGAGTTGTATTAAAAAACATATTTTTTATAAAATCTCTGAAAACATGTTGGTTACGATATCACTAAGTAGTAAACACATGGATTATACTTAAGCCATTAATACATTATAAACTAGCTAACAATCAGTGATGGGCAGTGAGCATGTGTGGTGACATTTCACTCTCTGGCTTGAATTGTGGTATAGTGATTGATGAGCCCACACGTCCGTGGAGAAACGTATACACTGGCCCCACATGTCCGTGGAGAACGTAAACACTGGAGCCTCACATGTCCGTGGAGAACGTAAACACTGAGCCTCACATGTCCGTGGAGAACGTAAACACTTGAGCCCCACATGTCCGTGGAGAACGTCAACACTTGAGCCCTACATGCGTGAGGAACGTAAACACTCAAGCTTTGCGAGTCGGTTTAACATTCTCTATATTCCAGGAATGAAAGCACTGGAGCCTCTTGTATCTGCGAAGAAAGAAAATAATAGTTTCGTTTATCTGTGATGAAAGAAAATACTAGAGCCAAGTTTATCTATGAAAAAAGTAATCATTAGAACTTCATTTATCTGTGAAGACAGTAAACACCAGATCCTCGTGCGTCTCTAAAGCAAGTAAAATAACCATTATGGTCTAGCGTGTCCGTGAAAAAAGCAAACACTAGAGGTTCCTATGTCTGTGCAGAAAGTAAATATTAGGGTCTCATGTGTCTGTAAAGAAAGTAATCATTAGAACTTCGTGTGTTTGTTAAGAAAATAAACACTAGTCTCGTGTGTCTGTGACGATGGTAAACACTAGAGCCTCGCGAGTCTTTTGAACATTTTCAGTGCTCGGGGGGTAATAATACTAGGCTTGCGTGTGTGTGCGGAGTCTGCTCTCTGCTTGGGGACAGTAAAGAGAAGCCTCTCGTGTGTGTGTGGAAGATGCTCCTTACTCCGGCAAAGAAAACACTGGATTGTGCGATAATTCACTCAAAATTATTATTATAATCAAAAAGAAGCGCTAAACCACTGGGGTCATAATTCACTCAAAAAAGTATTGCCACTGGAAAGATGTATTCTGATATAACCTATGGAAGGGAAATGCATAATTTACAAAGTGCTAAGACATTATGGGGTCATTCAGCGTAATTGACAATAAAATTTAAATACAAATTTGCAAAAGGATCAATAAAATTCTAACCAAAAAACATTCTATTGTTTATGATAAAAGACATTAAGGAAACAATGTAAGGCGAGTGGTTATACTGAACATACAGATACAAGACTAGATATGGACCAGAAGTTATAGTAACATATTTGAAGAAATCAATACCAGTGCTTGATATATGGATTAAAATTAACAGTAAATAACTACACCATTGTCATTGCTAGAACAATGTAAAATCTATTGACCGAGGCTAAGACTTACTGGGACCTGGGCAACTTCCCTCCTGTCTCCGCCATAGTCTCAGAAAAGGAGAATTCGAATGACAGTTGAACTGGCGTTCACTCTCAGTTTGAAGCAGGTGAAGTGAGTGTTGATCATTATGGTTTCATTTTTGCTAGTGATCTGCACCTTGGCACTACAGAGCACCGACGCCGCAACGCTGGAATCTATAAACAGTAAGTGAGAGTAACGTTTTAACACAGAAAGTTAAATGGAAATTTTGGAATTCATTTGTGCTACAAAATGTCTAAAGAATTCAAGGGACCGGTCCAATCACCTGATCGTTCCGATTAGTCTTCTGAATGGTAAAGAGAGAAATGTAGGTTCATCTGTTTGTGACTTGATCAAGTTCACTGCATAGGTGAAACGTCGTGAATATAGGTTACAAATAAGTGCAATGGTGTCTCTACCAACGTGTCGGTATCTCGTACTATTACCAACCCATGATGCTGTGTTAAATTTTTAAGTTCGCTGCATAGTTGCTACTGTGGTGATCTTTCGTGAGTAGTTATTTTAACTCCAGTATTGTGATCGGTGTTGGCTTGTTACTAGGTCTGTACTACTGAGGTGACTAACGTAAAGATACAGCAGAGACAATCATATCCTTACTTAGGATATCTTTAAGCAGTTATAAGGTTTGATTCATACACGTAGCACTTCAAAGCCTACAATTATATTTGGTAATAGTTACCAAATACGCATGTGTGAGCGTATTTGATAGGAGTGAATGGAGGCATATAGTTTTTAATACTTGACGTGCTGTTGGAGTGTGAGCAAAGTAACATTTATGAAGGGATTCAGGAAACCGGCAGGCCGGACTTGAGTTCTGGAGATGGGAAGTACAGTGCCGGCACTCTGAAGGAGGGTGTTAATGTTGCAGTTTTATAACTGTAGTGTAAAGCACCCTTTGGCAAGACAGTGATGGAGTGAATGATGATGAAAGTTTTTCTTTTTCGGGCCACCCTGCCTTGGTGGGGAAACGGCCGATGTGTAATAAAAAAAAAAAAAAAAAAAAATATATATATATATATATATATATATATATATATATATATATATATATATATATATATATATATATATATATATATATATATATATATATATATATATATATATATATATATATATATATATTTCATAAAATAAGTAAACATTTATTGTGCAAATTGTTATTTCGGGAGATATTAGGGAAATTAATATATTTATTCTGGTCGCCCAGCACAGTCGTTATTTAACCAGACAATGCTGTCGGTATATAGAGTTGTCAAGTTAAGCGATGCAACGTAACCTTATCTTAGATAACTAAATGCAGCCTGACTTCAGCTAACTTGACTAAATCTAAAATAAAACAAACCTTATGTAAACAAAATAATGATTACATATTAGTTATTTACTGTTGTTGATGGTGGTAGAAAGTTGCTGTGGTCTTGAGGAAGTGATGAACGAGAGTGTACGTGGTGGTCACGTTGAGAATGCATTAATAAATATCATGTAGAATATTGACTATAATGAGCCTTCTTAAATAACAAAAAGGCACAATACCGTGACTGGAACAATACACAAATAACCCGCACATAGACGAGAGGAGCTTACGACGACGTTTCGGTCCGACTTGGATCTGTCCTCTTCAGTACTTTGGAGAAACTGGCCGATCTCTTTCTGACAGACTTAGGGAGCACAAAAATAGTGTTAGTCTTGCTGACACCAACAATGCTCTTCTCTGTCATGTCAGAGATCACAGTCATCCTATTGATTGGTCTTCTGCTAAAACTGTCTACCCTACGTCTAACTTTCGCAGTCACCGTCTGGTTGAAGTCTGTGCCAGGCAGTTTGTGCCAGGCAGTTTGTGCCAGGCAGTTTGTGCCAGGCAGTCTGTGCCAGGCAGTCTGTGCCAGGCAGTCTCCAGAGTCTTAAAAAGAGAAGACTTATGGCTCTTGCATTTCAAATAAACTTTGGGCTAGGGGTAAGGCCAGTCCGTGCCAGGCAGTCTGTTACTCACCTAATTGTACTCACCTAATTGTGGTTGCAGGGGTCGAGCTTAGCTCCTGGCCCAGCCTTTCACTGACCGCTACTAGGTCTTCTCTCTCTCCCCTGCTCCATGAGCTAGACTTTTCCCCACTTCCTGAAAACCCTCAAAGACTGAAGAAATATTTCCTAACATCCCTTTAACTCGTCTGAGTCTTCAGCTTCCAATTGTGACCCATTGTTTCTGTGTCCCCTTTTGGAACATCCTGTCTCTGTCCACCTTATCTATTCCACGCAGTTTTTTGTATGTCGTTATCATGTCTTCCCTAACCCTCCTGTCCTCCAGTATCGTCAGGCCGTTTTCCCCTTAACCTTTCTTTATAGGACATTCCCTAAGCTCTGGAACTAACCTTGTTGCAAACCTTTGCACTTTCTCTAATTTTTTGACGTGCTTGATCAGGTGTGGGTTCCAAACTGGTGCTGCATACTCCAGTATGGGCCTGACGTACACAGTGTACAGTGTCTTGAACGATTCCTTACTAAGGTATCGGAACGCTATTCTCAGGTTTGCCAGGCGTCCATATGCTGCACCAGTTATCTGGTTAATGTGTGCTTCCGGAGACGTGCTCGGTGTTATACTCACCCCAAGATCTTTCTTCTTGAGTGAGGTTTGCAGTGTTTGGCCACCTAGCCTATACTCTGTCTGCGGTCTTCTTTGCCCTTCCCCAATCTTCATGACTTTGCATTTAGCGGGGTTAAATTCGAGAAGCCAGTTGCTGGAGCAGGTGTCCAGCCTGTCCAGGTCTCTTTGTAGTCCTGCCTGATCCTCGACTGATTTAATTCTCCTCATTAACTTCACATCATCTGCAAACAGGGACACTTCTGAATCTATTCCTTCCGTCATGTCATTCACATATACCAAAAATAGTACCGGTCCTAAGACTGACCCCTGCGGGACCCCGCTCATCACAGGCGCCCACTGTGATACCTCATCACGTACCATGACTCGTTGTTGTCTCCCTGTCAGGTATTCTCTGATCCAATGCAGTGCCCTTTCTGTTATGTGCCTGATCCTCTAGCTTCTGCACTAATCTCTTGTAAGGAACTGTATCGAAGGCCTTGCAGTCCAAGAAAATGCAGTCAACCCACCCTTCTCTCTCGTGTCTTACTTCTATTACCTTGTCATAAAACTGCAGGAGGTTTGTGACACAGGATTTGCCTTCTCTGAATCCGTGCTAGTTGTCATTTATAATCTTGTTTCATTCCAGGTGCTCTACCACTCTCCTCCTGATAATCTCCATGACTTTGCATACTATACACGTCAGTGACACTGGTCATTAGCAGCTTCTTCACCTCCTCCTTAGTTGTGTGTATGTCATACAACACTTGCTGGTATATTCCTTGTTGATGTTCCCCTCTGTTCTGTCTTACTAAGAGTCCTTCCTGTCTCCACTGTAAATACTTCCTTAAATCTCGTATTGAGCTCCTCACATACCTCTTGATCGTTTCTTGTGAGTTCCCCACCTTCTTTCTTCAGCCTGATCACCTGGTGTTACGATCAGGGCCTTATCTCTGGGCCTGTCTGGCCCCCTCGTAACAAGATATTTAACTAAGGTTGGTTCTCTTCTTAATAAGAGAAAATAATTTCGATATAAAGGTCTTTTAGGGAGATTGATCAGTCTTTGACTGTTGTCTTCCTCCTAATGTGGCTATACAGCAGTTTCGGGTCAGACTTGACTTTCGATGCTATGTTGTTTTCGTATTGTTGCTGGGCCTCCCTCCTTATCTGAGCATACTCGTTTCTGGCTCTTCGACTAATCTCCTTATTTTCCAGGGTCCTTTGTCTTCTGTACTTTCTCCATTCTCTAGTGCACTTTTTTCCATTCTCTAGTGCACCTTCGGGTAAAGCAAGGGCTCGTTCTGGTCTTCCCATTATTTCTGTTGCCCTTGGGAACAAACCTTTTCTCTGCATCCTTGCATTTTGTTGTTACGTATTCCATCATTTCGTTTACTGACTTTCCTACCAATTCTCTGTCCCACTGAACCTCCTGCAGAAAGTTCCTCATTCCTGTGTAATCCCCCCTTTTATAGTTTGGCTTTTCCCATTCAGCTCCTGTTACCCTCTCCACTTGTAACTCTACTATGTATTCAAAGCACAGAACCACATGATCACTAGCTCTCCAAGGGGCGTCTCATATGTAATGTCCTGAATGTCTGAACTGCTCAGGGTGAACACGAGATCCAGTCTTGCTGGTTCAATCTCCCCTCTCTCTCTCTCTGGTAGTGTCCTTAACATGTTGATGCATGAGATTTTCCAGTACCACATCCATCATCTTGGCTCTCCATGTTTCGGGACCCCCGTGTGGCTCCAGGTTTTCCCAGTCGATCTCCCTGTGGTTGAAATCGCCCATAACCAGTAACTTTGCTTTGCTCGAGTGAGCTCTTCTTGCCACCTCAGCCAGTGTGTCCACCATTTCTCTGTTGCTCTCTTCATATTCCTCTCTTGGCCTCCTGCAGTTCTGTGGTGGATTATATATTACTGCAATGACTACCTTATGTTCCCCAGACTGAAGTGTACCTACTATGTAATCCTTTTCTCCAATCTCGTCCATGCCTTCCATTTCCTCAAATCTCCATCGTTTTTTTAAGAGCAGTGCAACCCTCCTCCCCCTCTTCTCCTATTTTTCCTCAGGTTCTGATATCCTGGTGGGAAGATTGCATCTGTTATTGTCTCAGTGAGTTTCATTTCTGTGACTGCTATGATATCTGGGGACTTCTCATTGATTCTTTCATGCCACTCTTCATATTTATTCATTATTCAATCCGGTTCGTGTACCAAACCTTCAACTTCTTTTCTAAAACTGTGGTCCTGGGAGAATGTTGGGGTTGGGGGGGCGGAGCCTGGCGAGGGCCTATGGGGGTTGCAGTGGGGTTGGGTTTGTGATGGTGGGTCGGGGCAGAGTGCCTATAGGGGTTGCTGTGGAAAATAAACACATAAGCAGTTTAAAGTGATCCTTATTGACACTTTGCCCACGCAGTGGGCTTTATCGAGTCTGTGACTAGATAAAGCCACTGCGTGGGCAAAACGTTGTCAATAAAGGATCACATTATACTGCTTATGTGTTTATTTTTCCATTGTGTCGGTATTGTATACCATTTATTTCCAGGGGGTTGCTGTAGGGGTGGGGTTTGTGGTGTGGGGGGTGGGGACAGAGGGAACAGTATGTGAGTGTTGGTTTAGATTGTCCAGTTGCCTTGGGGTTGTCGTGGTTGGAGTCCTGCGGATGTTTCTGGAGGGTGTGTTTGTCCTTCCACCTGGGTCTGGGTTCTTCTGCTCGTCTTTGTCATTTCCTCTTGTTCCTCCTTTCGTCTTTGTATCCTCTCTTTCAGTATCATCCTTTCCTCTTGTGTTCTGTCTCGATCGAGGTACACTCTCTGGTACTCCTGTTTGTCCCTCAGTCGTGCTTTCTCGAACCTACAAACCTTGCGACAAGGTATGCAGCCAAGCGGGCTGTCTTGGATCAAAACGTCTAGTGTGAGCTAGGCGCCAAGGTATTGGTCCAGTGTGGTACGGTCAGTAAAAGCACTGCGTACCTTGTTGCAAGGTTCATAGGTTTGAGTCTCCTTCGGCCAGAGATCAGTGTTTATATATATGTCGTGCCGATTAGGTAAAACTTGCGATTTTGGCTTCAATAGCAACGCTCACCTTGCCATATAAGACAAGTGAAAATTTGTGTATGCAATAATTTCGCCAAAATCATTCTGAACATAACGAAAAAAATATATTTCATTGTGTTTGTTTATTATTAAATTAATGTTAACGTATCTAAAATATATTTAGTTGGGTTAGGCTAAATTAAATTGCGCTTGTTGTAATAAGGTTAGGTAGGTTTTCAAAGTTTCTCTTAGTACAAAATTATAAATTTTTACATTAACATAAATGAAAAAATATATCTTTAAACGTATAGAGAAAATTTTAGAAAGGACTTAATTTTAAATGAGTTCTTGCTAATTGACCAGTTTTCCCTTTAATCGGCACGACATATATATATATATATTAAATATATATATATATATTATATATAACACATCGGCCGATTCCCACCAAGGCAGGGTGGCCCGAAAAAGAAAAACTTTCATCATCATTCACTCCATCACTGTCTTGCCAGAGGGTGCTTTACACTGCAAATATTACTGCAGTAATATTTGCAGTAGCAATAGTTGTAGCAGTAATAGTAATAATAGTAGTAGTAGCTGCAGTAATAGTGGTCGAGGTCGTAATAGGAACTATATATATATATATATATATATATATATATATATATATATATATATATATATATATATATATATATATATATATATATATATATATACTATAATATATATATATATATACATATATATATACATACATACAGATACCTCTATTATACATACCTTTTAACAGATAAGCGGAAGTTATGTTGTATGTATGGACAGCGGGTAATACATCATCAGTAGTAGTCTGTAATAAAAATAATAAGGGAATATTTGAGTGATGTTCAGATTGAGAATTTCACGTTGCAATTGCGACCACCAGTATTATGACTGTGAATACTATAGTTCCTATTACGACCTCTACCACTATTACTGCAGCTACTACTACTATTATTACTAATCCTTCTATTACTTCTTCTACAACTATTACTTCTACTATTACTGCTACAACTATTAATACTGCAAATATTACTGCTACTCACAAAATCGTAATGACACGATTGCAAACAAACCATACCACGGGTGGGGTTCGAACCCGCGGTCAGAGAGTCTCAAAACTCCAGACCGTCACGTAAGTCACCTTCCTATGGTGTAGAAATATACCTAGTTGGATGAATCTTATTGAAGCTAGCTGGCCCAGTGGCTTACGCGACGGTCTGGAGTGTTGAGACTCTCTGACCGCGGGTTCGAACCCCACCCGTGGTATGGTTTATTACTGCTACAACTATTACTACTGCAAATATTACTGCTACTACTATATTCTGCTATATTCTACTATTAATATTATTACTTCAACTACTACTATTACTATTATTTTCTATTACTATTTCTTCTATTAATGCTATTATCTTCTGCTACTACTGTTATTACTATTACTACTACTAATGCTGTTATCTTTATTTATCACTGCTATTACTATAACTACTATTAATACTAATACTACTATTACTACTACTACTGCACCGGCTATTAATGCTCTGTAATATGGTTTTCTTTAAACATAATGTTGCTCTATTACAAGTTAGGTTCTTTAAATCATTGAGCATTTAGAATCCATATTGATTTTACCCTTACATACTTCTAAAACAGGAATATTATTTTCCAATGCATTACTCACCTGTTATTAAAACTTAGTTTAAATTATTTAACCATTATTTGACCATTAGTGGAACATTATTTGACCATTAGTGGAACATTATTTGACCATTAGTGGAACATTATTTGACCATTAGTGGAACATTATTTGACCATTAGTGGAACATTATTTGACCATTATTTTACCATAGAATGCACAGTGTAATAGTAAAGTTAATGTAAAACCTTGAATAACACTGAGAAAACCTACGAACCGTTCGCTGTAAACAGTGAACTTCGTTATTTATTGTCCGATTTCTTTCACTTTTGGTGTACGTTAAGAAGCATCTTTCCATCATACATTGCCCAAGTTTCAATAAGATAGCTCGACAAGCAACTGAGAAAAAAACACCAAAAATTATATATGGCAAGTCCTAGCCGGGTACTGGCGCTGTGAGAAGCTGTTTCGGCACTACCTGCTGATAAAACATTGCTAATCTGAATTTATCACGGTCGTAATTACTGTAATTTATGAATAACTTACTTCCGAGATGAATTTCTACTGCAATTGAACTTATGGGAAAAGTATGCGAAATTTTATGATTTTTTTAAGGAGGCTTACTCATAGGTATATTTTATCTAAAAAAAAATAGTTTTTTAGAAAATCTTTGAAAATTCCTTGAATCGTCAAAAAATGCAATAAAATAACGTTTTATATAATTTTTTAATATTTATAAAATATTTACATATTTTTAAAAATCACAATAAAAATATATAAAAAATATTCGACGAAAACGAGTGCGCACCGAAAAAAATCGAAAATAAGTCACTCTGGCTTTTTGGGTTATATTAGATTCTCTACACATATGCTGCTATGTATAATAATTCTGTGTAGCTGTATTTGTGTATACCTGAATAAACTTAGTTTTATAGTGCATTACGAGTGTATATCACAGCACTGCACTACACTACGTTTTCTCTAATAAGTACCCAGGAGGGGATAAGAGGATGTTACTTTATCTCTTATCATCGAGTTCCCAGCGAATGAACCCACGTCTGACTGAGACCGACTACAAGGCGAGGGTCTTTGTTAGGTGTACACAAACAACAAGAATGGGGAAAATTGGCACGTGCAAAAAAAAATGTTACTGAATGTGAAATTTGGTATGGCTGTGTTTGTTCGGCACCCGATTGTGTGTTCGTGACCAGATGCATAAATTTGGCAAATTTATTGGTCGTGAACCGATTTGTTCGTGTTCGGAAACGTTCGTGACCAGAGGTTCCACTGTATGTAATTTTAAGTCACTTATTGGTATATAGTTTTAGGTCAGTTATAAGTATATAGTCTTAAATCAGTTATAGGTGTATAGTGTTAGGTCAGCTATAGGTATATAATTTTAAGTCAGTTTTAGGTATATAATTTGAAGTCAGTTATAGGTGTTTTGGCATTTTCAGTGCAGTCTGCACAAATGCCTTGAAAAATGAGTTGCAATTCATAATACTAGTCATAATGTTTCATAGTTTTGTAATATATTTTTATTTATACATTATTTTCCATTATTACGTGTGAGGTAGTTTTAATTATTTGTCAGTAAGAATTCTGTATTAACATTACTGGATTGTTTAATCTTGCTGGTAAAACAGTGATATAATTTTTCTTGTATTTCTCAGCTCTTCGTATATATACACACTGTATATCTTTTATGGGTTTGAATGTAATACGATCTAGAATAAGTTGGCTGCAAAATCATGGGGCAGCTAGAAGTGTATTTAGTTATGAGGAGTTGAGAAATTATTATTATAATCAAAAAGAATCGCTAAACGTACTAGTATCATACAGCGCTGCAGGGCATATAGTGATTCAGGATCTAAGGATAAGCAAAGAAGGACTGAGAGCAATGCTACAGGAAGTACGTATTATCAAAGTTTTGTAATAAATCGGTTGCTGTCAAAAAGTCAAAGAGGGAGTCTGTGTCAAAGAGGGAGTCTGTGTCAAAGAGGGAATCTGTGTCAAAGAGGGAGTCTGTGTCAAAGGTGGGGCCGTCAGCGAGGAGGGAAGATAAATATGAGTGTTAGAGCGGTGACGACGTCGGAGGTAAATTCTTCGTGCTTGTTGAAAGACAGGACAGTCCAATAGAATATGACGAATCGAAATTGAAACGTGACAAGTCTCAGAGTGGGACAGGGCGCCTCTCCATGAGATACCCGTGAGTTAGACGGGTGTGCCTGATGCAGCGACGATGGAAGAGCGTAGTCTCACAACCTAAGTAAAAAGAAAGTCAGAAACCCAAACTTATTTTGATAAAGTCATACTGGACCGAAGTTGTTGCCAACAGTTGTGAAGCTGGCTAGAGATTACAGCAAAATAGTCTGAGAATGGAAGACCTTTATATGAAACTGGGAGGTCATGTACAACTGACGCACTGCAGTGTCTTCCTGCTCATTGCCCTGAACATCAACATGATCAGGGACCCAAAAGAAAACAATATCTTTGTTTTTGCTGGAAATGCGGCATAATCAAAGTTGTATATAAAGAACTTTGGGTTAGGCAAATAAAATTTTTGCATTCCTTGCAAAGCACTAAGGGAGTCTGAGACTACAAATGTCGAGACGAGGCTTAGATGCAATATGGATAATTGAAATGAGAATTGCATAGAATTCAGCTGTAAAAAATGCTAGCCGAGTCTAACAAATGCCCTCGCTCTATGCTGTCCAGGAACACTGCTGCAAACCCGACACACGATGGCGTGAGAATGAGACCGGAAATTATTAAGAAAAAGAGAGCGAGAAACAACTGTGGTTATTTAAGCTTTCGCACACGGCAGTGGGGAAGAACAGACACGAGCTGTGGGAACCTCCCAAGGGGAAAGGGAAAAGTTAGATGCTACATGAACATATAAATGGGGCAACTGAAGAGAAGACAAGAGCGAGTGAAGACGAAGAGAAAAGGGATGGAGTAAACAGGGATGGCGAACAAATAATGGACCTCTACTAACGTCTGTTACTATCATGTAGAAGGATTGTGAGGTCATGAGAGCGGACAGAATAGCGGAGGCAATGAGCATCATGGTGATCGTTCAAGGATGGAATATTCGCCTCTTCATATAGGCTCTCGACAGGTGAGGAGTGAAAAGCAAATAGACTTAAATGTAATCCCTGATAATGGATGGGATCAAGTTTAGAAAGAGTTGCAGGAGAGACCGCTGAATATATCTGGACACCATACTCCAGTTTCGATAAAATTAGGGCTGAATGCAGTCAAAGGAGAGTTCGACGATCAGTCCCCCATGAAAGATGAGCGAGGGTTTTAAGGAGGATCAGCCGGCTATGGCAAGTTGGTTTCAGGGAGGTAATATGAGGTTTCCAGGATAACCAACGGTCAACCAGAAGGCCGAGAAACCTGACAGAATCACGTTCAGGGATACGTAAACCATACAGGTACACTGGAGCATCAGGGACGACAGAATGTCTGGTGAAAGTAATTAGGTTTGTTTTAGCACTAGAAAATTTAAACCCATGAGTAGTGGCCCAATGGGAAACACTGTTGACAGCATTCTGGAGTGAGGCTGCTACTATGCGACAGTCAGTGCCTGCACAAGCTATAACGAAGTCATCAACATAGAATGAAGACCAAATATTAGATGGGAGAACAGATGCCAGATCATTTATAGCATGGAGAAAGAGTGGTGCTAAGGACACATCCCTGAGGAACACCTTCAGCTTGGACAAAGTCCTGGGAAAGTGAATTATTAGCCCCAACACGGAAATGTCTCTCAGATAAGAAGTTTTTAAGGAAAATGGCAGAGTGCCTCGGAGGCCTAAGGAGTGAGCTTGGGCCAAGATGTTATATTTCCAAGTAGTGTCGTATGCCTTCTCAAGATCAAGAAAAGATGGGTATAACCGAGTGGTACCTAGCAAAGACATTGTAAACATACGTATCTAAGCGGAGTAAAGGGGTCGATAGTAAAGCGGCCCTTACGAAAACCATATTGACTAGTGGAGAGACCATTGTATGTCTCTAAATACCACATCAGACGTCTATTTACCAGACATTCCATCGCCTTGCAAACTGCACTGGTAAGAGCACTGAGATGATAGCGTGAGGTATCATGCCAGGAAGTTCCTGGTTTACGAAAAGTAATAATAATATCTTTATTTCTACAAGTACATGTACAAGGTATACAGACCATAGCTGACATCAATGACATACTACTATATAGAAAGCTGCTTGTTATGCAGAGCATTTCGGGCAAATTAGGTAAATTTTGTCTTGGGTTGCGACCCACACCAGTCGACTAACACCCAAGTACCCATTTTATTCTGATGGGGGAACATGGACAACCGGTGTAAGGAAACACGCCCAATGTTTCAACCCTCGCTGGGAACTGAACCCGAACACTCACCGTGTGAAGCGAGAGCTTTTGCCACCAGGCAATGGGGCACCGTAGAGGCAGAACAATGGCAGTACACACACAACCCGCACATATAAATGGCAGATTTCCACCACTGGGGAAGAATTCCTTGTGACCAAATAAGATTATAAAGAAGTAAGAGGACTGCAAGGGCTGATGGATGTAAATGTTGGAGCATAGGAATATGATGCTGACTCTAGTTCTAGAAGTGTAAAAGGCACATTATAAGACTCTTCTCTGCTAGAAGAAAAGTCTAAGAGCTGTAACTCTCTGGCAGACTTGGAGGAAAAAAATGAGGGTCATATCTCACAGGATTTCTAATTTGTGGCAACTTCAAGAGGGTTTGCAGTGGTGACACCAGCATCCTTAAGAATGGGAGCCGGGTCTGGTTTGCGTACTTTTTTTCCAGATTGCACTCATAGAGGAAACCGAAGCGATGGTAGAAACATAATACTGCCAGCAAGTGCGTTTAGCTTCATGGATGACAAAGCGGGCAACTGCTCTCGCCAGCTTAAAATGAAGAAGTCGCTCTGTGGTCCTATTGTAATGATATCAGCCCCTTGCAGCACGTTTCAAATGTACTGCAAAGCACAAACAGGAAACCACAATGGTGCCCATTTTTGAGAATGCCAACTCGAGGTTTAAGGTATAGAATGCAAATCTGCAGTTAAAATTTAGGTCAAAAATAGGTGTAACAGGTTATCAGTAGAGGACGAAGAAGGGTCCTCACTAAAATCAGTTTGACACGAGTACAGGTCCCAATTTGCTCATTCATATTGCCAACGTGGGCTTCAAGGAGGTTGAGAGTACGAATGGGAAGTAAGGAGGATCGGAAAATGATCGCTCTCCTATAAATCTGGGAGCACAGACTAGGTAGAGTCAAGTGCAGTTGAAGAGGAGAAAACTGAGAGATCAATGCATTAAGTGCGAGGGTTAAAATGGGTGGGAGTACCCGTGTTTAATAAAACATGGAGGGGGAGTGAAGTGAGAAGAACCTCTCACTGATTGCTGTGAGAGTCACAGTGAGACCCCTCAGAGGAAATGGTGAACATTAAAATCATTTAATAACAGAAGAGGTAGCGGTAAGGAAGGAACCAGAAATGCAACATCTGGAATAGATAATTTCTCTAGAAGGAGAGAGATACAAAGAACAGACCATATACAACTTGTTTAAGTAGATGCTGGCTGCAGCGTAATGCAGTGAAGTATGAACAAAGATCTGATGGTATGGTATACTTGTTCACACAAGGAGTGCACTTTCATTAAAAGTTTCATCAGGGCAATAAAATATAGCCCGAGACAGGACGAATAATAGTTGACCGGAACTTCGGTTCTTGTAAACAGACACAAATATGGAAAAACTGAGAGCAACATCTGAAACTCACCCTGATTACCCATGTGCCTCGAATATTTCACTAAAGTCATGATTTACGAAGAAAAGTATACTGGTAACATGAAGCAATAGTCTACAGACTAGGAGGGTTAGTAAAACTACATGAGGAGGTAGTGGAAGACTAATAAGCAGCAAAGGATTGCAACGCTGTGAAGAAATGAGTCCTATAGATGGTTTAGAAAAGTGAGGAAGAGGAGTGATGGGAGGTGGATCAGTGTCCATCAATGGTTTGGTCTTAATATATTAGGAGACAGCTTCAAGCATTTCGGAGGACAAGGAAGTTGTTGATAGTTCGACATTAGAAATAGAAGGAGGAGGGTTAGTAAAGCTCGGAGAGACGATGGAAGTTACTAAAGAGGGGGAGGATGAGAGTTTAGGGTCAACTTGGGAAGAAACTTGGGAGGGGACAGGAAAGGAAGGAACTTGGGAGGGGACAGGAAAGGAAGGAACTGTACGAGGGGAAGGATAAACCTCTACACCCGTAACAGAGACAGAAAGAGTAAAGCACTAGGCACAGAGACTGGAAAGGATAAATGTTTGGGAAGGAGATGTGAAGGAGGGGTTAAAGGAGATTTGAACTTCGAGGAAGATTTGGACATTGGAGAAGTAGAGAGGCGAATGGAATGTGTAGTTGTGCGAGGTCTTGTAGTTATAGATACATTCGAACAAGAAGACGACTTAAGAGCAGTTTAAGGCAACGAGGTAGGGACCTCGAAGGCCAGGGCTGCAAAAGAGTTAGAAACGTAGGTGACTGCGGAAGTTGTGACCACAGAGGAGATTGTGGGAGTAGGTACCGAGGTTGGAGGGCGTTTAGTAACTCGAGAATAATAAAGTCGTGGAAGTTTTCCTTGGAGGCAGAGATGAGAGACTGCCAAGGCGTAAGTTAAACCTTTTTTTCTCTTTGAGACAGGAAGATAGGTTGCAAGATGTATTGGTATGGTCGGCAGAACCACAAACTGGGCACTCTGCCATGGACCTGCAATATTTCACTTTATGGCCAAAACGCCAGCAATTTCTATACTGTTGAGCTACATTGCATGGGAAGCATCTCCGCCCGTGGGTGGAGCTCAAGTTTCTCATTTATGTCAGCATCACATGACCGGAAATCACGTTGAACAATGGTATGAGGCAGAGCTACTTGTCCACTGCAAGAATTGAGAGAAATGTGTTTTCGAATAGTGAGAGGAATATCGTCTATGGAGTTAAGAAGGGAAAGACTGTGAGCCTGGCCAGCATTACATACCGTGACAATGTGTGCACCACTCTTAAGAGCATGAAATTAAATATTTTGACCAAAATGGCACAGTAGTGCCATTTTGGCACTATTATGTTCAGAAAAATAGTCAGCGGGGGGGTTGTTGATTGCAGGATGAAAAACTTAGTCCATTGTGTACTTTGAAATGTAGTGTTTAAGGGGAGCGAGTGTCGTGCTGGTCTTTTCTGGGAATAGTGAGAGGTAATCATAGCAGTGCCGTCTGTTAATGGTCGTGGTTGTTTAGGTTTGGGACCAGAGGTGGTCCTTCCTGAAATAGGTGGGTGATCTGAAAATCGTCGCACCATAGTGGGAGAAGCCGGAAGCATGGTCAAAGATGTGTGGAGGTCGGATATATCAAAGGAGTAAGGCGGAACCTCAATACCAGGAGTGGGCAATAAAATGTTACCTGTAGAAGGTACCAGGGTGTTAGAAAGGTCTGAAGAATTGTCCACTAACGAGGCAGGGTCGTAAGAGGGTGCTGCAGCAGAAAAGGACCCAAGAGAAGAGGTTTCAGGGATTTGGGACTCCATGTAAGATCGTATTTTACTTTTTGTTTTCCGGAAAAAAGAAGAAAAGGGAGGAATGTGGAGGGATAGTTCCTTGGAGGAATAAATGGGCTGTAAATCCCCCTCCGCGCCCAAGAGGACTTCAGTGTGCCCAGCAGTGCAGATGCAGAATGGAACCCGTGCCATACCCTACCCTTCGTGCCAGTAAACCAGCAATCCAGGACAGCAGCCTCACATCTACCAAGTCACCTCGGTGGACAAAAGAGAGGGTGGTTTGATACCCACCACAATTCATACCTCCTTCATCCACCACTCCTGGAATCTGACAGGCAGTCTCCAGAGATACACCCATCACCCGAAAAACACCCAAAGTCTCCCTCCGGAAGACTGGAGAGGGATCTGGACATCCCCAGATGATCCAGATTTCATGGCAAATTTCACCACTACAAAGAACCTCAAGGGAATGGGATGAACCACGGTCCCTTTCCCCTACCTAAGAACTAGAATGCCTGGGGGAAAGAACCCCAAAGGCTGAAAACAGGGAAGGGATAGGGAAGGGATGGGGAGAGGAGGAGGAAAGGGAAAGGAGGGATGGGGAGGATGGGATTGGGAAGGGGGGTAATTAGGTTCGGTCTGAGGAAGAAGACCGAAAGTTCCAATTCATCAGACCAAAATCCTCTTCACCACGTCAAGGAGCCTCCCCACCTTGAAGAGGGGAGTTGAGAAATGCATAATGCAGAAGTATTTTATTGGCGTGGGTAGTGTGTGCTTATGTACTTCACTTTATGTAGTGGAAACAGCATGGAACTTTTACACCTTTCAGTACAGCTGTTGTACTGATAGTGTTAATAATGCCTGTGCTATTCACACAAATAGTCACAACAATTTGATGAAGTAGAGAGATGCATACGTAGTTGTTAAAATACAATTTGTAGAATTAGCGATTTGGAATAAGGACGCTAATGTAACAAGCGGGTTCTGCCCTTCCATTCACTATAAGAGGTGATGCTTACTCTAACACCAGACATAACGAGAACTGACCCTACCAGGCTTGCCAGACTTACTTACCCTATGCATATATATTCTGAGTTGTTTTGTTCTGTGCATTGGAGTCTAAAGCTTTCACTGGACGAAACGTCTTCCAGTTTTAATTGTTCTAAATGTTGTATTTGTGTCTTGTCTCCACAGATTGCACGTATTCACCTAATTGTGGTTTCAGTGATCGAGACTTAGCTCCTGGCTTCAAGCAGACATAAACCAAATCTTTAAATGGGCTGCAGAAAACAATATGAAGTTCAATGATGAGAAATTTCAATTACTCAGATACGGAAAACGTGAAGAAATTAAAATCTCATCGGAGTACAAAACTAATTCCAACCACACAATAGAGCGAAAACCTAATATCAAAGACCTGGGAGTGATCATGTCAGAGGATCTCACCTTCAAGGACCATAACAAAGTAGCAATTGCATCTGCTCGAAAAATGACAGGATGGATAATGAGAACCTTCAAAACCAGGGATGCCAAGCCCATGTTGACACTTTACAGATCGCTTGTTCTATCTAGGCTGGAATATTGCTGCACACTAACTGCACCTTTCAAGGCGGGTGAAATTGCTGACCTTGAAAATGTGCAGAGAACCTTCACCGCACGCATAAGTGCGATAATCCACCTCAACTACTGGGAACGCTTGAAGTTCCTAAACCTGTACTCTCTAGAATGCAGGCGGGAGATACATTATTATATACACATAGAAAATTCTCGAGGGCTTAGTACCAAACTTGCACACAAAAATCACTCCCTACGAAAGCAAAAGACTCGGCAGGCGATGTAACATCCCCCCAATGAAGAGCAGGGGTGCCACTAGCACGTTGAGGGACAACACAATAAGTGTCAGGGGCCCAAGATTGTTCAACTGCCTCCCAGCATACATCAGGGGGATTACCAACAAACCCCTGGCTGTCTTCAAGCAGGCACTGGACAGGCACCTCAAGTCGGTACCTGATCAGCCGGGCTGTGGTTCGTACGTTGGACTGCGTGCGGCCAGCAGTAACAGCCTGGTTGATCAGGCTCTGGTCCAACAGGAGGCCTGGTCACAGACCGGGCCGCGGGGGCGTTGACCCCTGGAATTCTCTCCAGGTAGAATCCAGGTTCATAGAGATTGTCTGGTTTGCCGACTCTAGAACACCCACCGTCTCTGTAGTAAAATATTTAGTATAGTGTGTGTTGCATGGGGCTGTTTTTCAAAAAAAGCAATAAGTATATAAAACACGCACGTATTCGAACGCAATGTTGTGTCAAAATTTCAAAGCAATCGGTGAAGAACTTTCGGAGATTTAAGATTTTGAACAAACGAACATTTACATTTATATATATATATATATATATATATATATATATATATATATATATATATATATATATATATATATATATATATATATATATATATATATATATATATATATATATTTTTTCAACAAATCGGCCGTCTCCCACCGAGGCAGGGTGACCCAAAAGAATGAAAATCCCCCTCCAAAAAAATACTTTCATCATCATTCAACACTTTCACCTCACTCATACATTATCACTGTCTTTGCAGAGGCGCTCAGATACGACAGCTGAGAATAAGTCCCTCCCAACTGTCACTATCCCAGACCCCTCCTTTAAAGTGCAGGCATTGTACTTCCCATTTCCAGGACTCAAGTCTAACTAAATCAATTAACTGTTTTTCCTGAATCCCTTCACAAAATGTTACCCTGCTCACACTCCAACAGCTCGTCAGGTCCCAAAAATCATTCGTCTCCATTCACTCCAAACACACTCACATATGCTTGCTGGAAGTCCAAGCCCCTCGCCCACTAAACCTCCTTTACCTCTTCCTCCAATCTTTTCGAGGACGACCCCTACCCCGCCTTCCTTCCCCTACAGATTTATATGCTCTCCAAGTGATTCTACTTTGATCCATTCTCTCTAAATGACAAAACCACCTCAACAACTCCTCTTCAGCCCTCTGACAAATACCTTTAGCAACTCCACACCTAATTTCCATACTCCGAATTTTCTGCATAATATTTACACCACACATTGCCCTTAGACAGGACATCTCCACTGCCTCCAACCTCCTCCTCGCTGCAGCATTTGCAACCCAAGCTTCACACCCATATAAGTGTGTTGGTACCACTATACTTTCATACATTCCTCTCTTTGCCTCCATAGATAACATTTTTTGCCTCCACAGATACCTCAATGCACCACTCACCTTTTTTCCTTCATCAAATCTATGGTTAACCTCATCCTTCATAAACCCATCTGCTGACAAGTCAACTCCAAAATATCTGAAAACATTCACTTCTTCCATAATCCCTCTCTCCAATGAGATATCCAATTTTTCTTTATTTAAATCGTTTGATACCCTCATCACCTTACTCTTATCTATGTTCACTTTCAACTTTCTACCTTTACACACCCTCCCAAACTCGTCCACTAAATTTTGCAACTTTTCTTTAGAATCTCCCATAAGCACAGTATCATCATCAAAGAGTAACTGTGTCAACTCCCATTTTACATTTAATTCCCCATAATTTAATACCACCCCTCTCCCCAACACCCTAGCATTTACTTCTTTTACAACCCCATCTATAAATATATTAAACAACCATGGTGACATTACACATCCCTGTCTAAGACCTACCTTTACCGGGAAGTAATCTCCCTCTCTCCTACACACCCTAACCTGAGCCTCACTTTCCTCATAAAAACTCTTTACAGCCTTCAGAAACTTACTACCTATTCCATACACTTGCAACATTTGCCACATTGCTCCCCTATCCACTCTATCATATTTCTTTTCTAAATCCATAAATGCAATGAAAACTTCCCTACCTTTATCTAAATACTGTTCACATATATGCTTCAATGTAAACACTTGATCTACACATCCCCTACCCACTCTAAAGCCTCCTTGCTCATCTGCAATCCTACTCTCTGTCTTACCTCTAATTCTTTCAATAATAACCCTGCCATACACTTTACCTGGTATACTCATTAAACTTATTCCCCTATAGTTCTTACAATCTCTTTTATCCCCCTTCCCTTTATATAAAGGAACTACACATGCTTTCTGCCAATCCCTAGGTACCTTCCCCTCTTTCATACATTTATTAAACAAAAATACCAACCACTCCAACACTATATCCCCCCCTGCTTTTAACATTTCTGTCATGATCCCGTCAGTTCCAGCTGCTTTACCCCCTTTCATTCTACGTAATGCCTCACGCACCTCCCCCACTCTCACATCCTGCTCTTCTTCACTCCTAAACGATGTTATACCTCCCTGGCCAGTGATGAAATTACCGCCTCCTTTTTCATCGACATTTAAAAGTTTTTCAAATATTCCCTCATCTACCCAATACCTCCAGCTCCCCATCTACTAACTCCCTACTCTGTTTTTAACTAACAAATCCATTTGTTCCCTAGGTTTTCTTAACTTGTTTATCTCCCAAAAAATTTCTTGTTTTCAGCAAAATTTCTTGACAGAGCCTCTCCCACTCTTTCATCTGCTCTCCTTTTGCACTCTCTCACCACTCTCTTCACCTTTCTTTTACTCTCCATATACTCTGCTCTTCTATTAACACTTCAGTTTTGTAAAAACCTCTTATAAGCTATCTTTTTCTCTTTTATCACACCCTTTACTTCTTCATTCCACCACTCACTCCTCTTTCCTCCTGCACCCACCCTCCTATAGCCACAAACTTCTGCCCCACATTCTAATACTGCATTTTTAAAACTATCCCAACTCTCTTCAACCCCCCCACTACTCATACTTGCACTATCCCACCTTTCTGCCAATAGTTGCTTATATCTCACCCTAACTTCCTCCTCCTTAGTTTATTTACTTTTACCTCTCTCTTACTTGCTGTTGCCATTTTCTGTTTGTCCCATCTACCTTTTACCCTAACTGTAGCTACAACTAAATAATGATCCGATATATCCGTTGCCCCTCTATAAACATGTAGATCCTGAAGCCTACCCATCAACCTTTTATCCACCAATACATAATCTAACAAACTATACTTTCATTACGTGCTATATAATACCTTGTATACTTATCCTCTTTTTCATAAAATATGTATTACTTATTACCAAACCTCTTTCTACACATAGCTCAATTAACTGTTCCCCATTTACATTTACCCCTGGCACCCCAAATTTACCTATTACTCCCTCCACAACATTTTTACCCACTTTAGCATTAATTAAGATCCCCAACCACAAGTACTCTCTCACTTGGTTCAAAACTCCCCACACACTCACTCAACATTTCCTAAAATCTCTCTCTCTCCTCTACACTTCTCTCTTCTCCAGGTGCATAAACACTTACTATAACCCACTTTTCACATCCAATCATTATTTTATTCCACATAATCCTTGAATTTATACATTTATAATCCCTCTTTACCTGCCATAACTGATTATTCAACATTATTGCCACTCCTTCTTTATCTCTAACTCTATTTGAAACCCCTGACCTAATCCCATTTATTTCTCCCCACTGAAACTCTCCTACCCCCTTCAGCTTTGTCTCACTTAAAGCCAGGACATCCAGCTTCTTTTCATTCATAACATCTACAATCATCTCTTTCTTATCATTCGCACAACATCCACGCACATTCAAACATCCCACTTTGACGGTTTTCTTCTTTTTCTTTTTAGTAAATCTATACAGGAAAAGGGGTTACTAGCCCATTGTTCCCGGCATTTTAGTTGACTTTTACAACACGCATATCTTACGGAGGAAAGATTCTTATTCCACTTCCCCATGGATATGAAAGGGAAAACAATAAGAACAAGCGAAAATTTGTGTATGCAATAATTTCCCAAAAATTATTTTGAACCTAACGAAAAAAATATATTTTATTGTGTTTGTTTATTATTAAATTATTGCAAACTTATCTAAAACATATTTAGTTGGATTAGGCTAAAGTAAATTGCACTTTTTATAATAAGGTTAGGTAAGTTTTCTTAGGTTCCTTTGGTACAAAATTATTAATTTTTACATTAACATAAATTAAAAAATATATATCTTTAACAGTATAAGAATTTTTTTAGAAAGCACTTAATTTTATATGACATCTTGCTAACTGACCAATTTTACCTATTCGGCACTATATATATATATATATATATATATATATATATATATATATATATATATATATATATATATATATATATATATATATATATGTGGTGTAGGTTGGTAGACAGCAACCACCCAGGAGGTACTACGTCCTGCTCAAGTGAGTGTAAAACGAAAGCCTGTATTTGTTTTACATGATGGTAGGATTGCTGGTGTCTTTTCTGTCTCATAAACATGCAAGATTTCAGGTACGTCTTGCTACAAGAACTATTAAGATAAAATCAAAGAAAACTCAGATGAGTGTATATACATAAACTCACTTGGCAGGACGGTAGTACCTCCTGGGTGGTTGCTGTCTACCAACCTACTACCATAATATATATATATATATATATATATATATATATATATATATATATATATATATATATATATATATATATATATATATATATTGTACCCACGAACGAGTGGTATTGATCAATAACAACACTGCGATCTAGCCAAGGAGTCGAACCCATGCTGCTTTGGCCTGCCTAATGGTGAGCGAAAACTCATGATGCTCTAGTCCATGGGACCACACAATCCTCAAGAATGACGCACCCAACCAAGCTAGGTGTTGTACCTGTCATCCGAGGACATACGGTGGTGTGGATGCCTGGACAGACGCAAGCAGGTGGTGTGGGACTACACATGTGCATCTACCTTGGCTGATACCTATCTCCAATACACCAGGGAGGAAGGAGGGCAGCTGCCATCTTCAGGGAGTCCCGAAAGTCGAGAAAATATGGAGAACTTGCCCATCAATATATGTTTGTTCCCATAGGCTCAGAGACCCTTGGCTCATGGGAAAAGAGTGCATCTAAGTTCCTCAAGGAGCTGGGCAAAAGACTCAACAGGGTAACTAGGGATCCCAGAACAGCTAGTTTTCTGTTCCAGCGACTCAGCGCTGCTGTTCAGAGGGGTAATGCATGCTGTATTCTGAGCACGCGCCCCAGCTCAGAGGAGCTGGATGAGATTTTCGCATTATAATCAGTGACAAACATGTAACAATATGTACTAGACATGTATCTCTCACACCTCGTGTACTGTATATGCCATCCTTATATAAACAATGTATCTCTTAAATCTTTTGTACCATATTATGTAATAAAATATACCTATTGGTAAAAAAATGGGGTGGTAGGGAAGTGGAATATTCATATGGCTTCAGGAAGAAATCCATATATTCTTCCTTGAAGCCTTTTATCCACTTCTCCGAGGCTATGGGTCCCACAATTTGAACCAGAGGTGGACCCCATTATATATATATATATATATATATATATATATATATATATATATTATAATTGATTTATCGCAGATTTATCGCATAAACAGTTTTCGAACAATTTTGAGGTATAGATTTCCATCTCTATGAGGCTTATCGGCATTAAGATCTACTAAACCATA
The DNA here is from genome assembly GCA_009830355.1 of Cherax destructor. Lineage (NCBI taxonomy): Eukaryota > Metazoa > Arthropoda > Malacostraca > Decapoda > Parastacidae > Cherax > Cherax destructor. The sequence goes on from WNWK01009200.1 coordinate 68,419, forward strand.
CCACGGGTGGAACTTGAACTTGCAGTTAGTAAGTCGTAAAAATGCAGAGTTCAAGCCCTGCCCATGGTATGGTTTGTTTGCAGTCATGTTACGATATCGTGTGTCGAGTTAAGATCTACTGTTTGCAATTATAAGGAAAGATCAAGGTGATGAAGATAAACTCATATATTGGAAGACTGGATTTGACATTGGAAAGAGGGAATAAGGAAGAAGTGAATGTGTTCAGATATTTGGGAGTTGACTTGGTAGCAGATGGGTCTATGAAAGACGAGGTCAACCATAGAATTGATAAGGGAAAAATAGGTGAGTGGTGCATTGAGGGACCTGTGGAGAGAAAGAACGTTTTCCATGGAGACAAAAAGAGGAATTTTTGAGAGTATAGTGGTACCAACACTCTTATATGGGTGTGAAGCTTGGGTTGTGAATGTTGCAGCGAGTGGAAGCCTGGAGGCAGTGGAGATGTCATGTCTAAGTGCAATGTGCAGTGTGATTATGCAGAGAATTCGTAGCTTGGAGATTAAAAGGTGCGGGGTTACTAAAAGTGTTACCCAGAGGGGTGAAGAGGGGTTGTTGAGGGGGTTCGGACATTCTGGAGAGTGTACAAATCTGAAGTGGAGAGAAGGCTTATGTTTTTATTAACAGCTAAAATGAAAATATCATGGTCTACATTATTTGTCTTATATTTTTAGCTAATATATGTATGTTGGATGTAACAACTACACTACACTGTGCTCGTTAAAAGGAGAGTTTTGATTGACTACCCACGTTGCAATCTACCTGGTCACTTGTTTGATTGCTGGTGCGTGTGATAAGACAGCAAAAGTCATCTTATGTCATATCTGTTGGGCCTACCACTCCTCCCCCCTCTCTCTCAAAGCAACAAATTCTCTCTGCTCTGTCTAGGAGAACGCTGTTCTCAGCTTGTGTTATTTAAATTCTGCTTTTGGTAGTGTATGTTATAGTTGATGAGACGGGACATACAACTCGTAAATATGCAAATCTGTTCACAGAATATTATTTAGAGTTAGTGATTTCTGACGATTTCTGAAGTTGTGTGTCGTGAAACACTATGATTCAGGTCCCAAGCCTAACTTCAGACCTACATTGTTCTGGCATCTACGCACTGTTGTAGTCTAGGATTGGAAGTTGCTGAACTTAGTTTCAGAAATAGGGGATTTTTTTTTTTTGAGTTATGAAAAATCCTAGAGGGATTAGTACCAAACTTGCACACGAAAATCACTCCCTACGAAAGCAAAAGACTCGGCAGACGATGTAACATCCCCCCAATGAAAAGCAGGGGTGCCACTAGCACGTTGAGAGACAGCACAATAAGTGTCAGGGGCCCAAGACTGTTCAACTTCCTCCCAGCATACATAAGGGGGATTACCAATAGACCCCTGGCTGTCTTCAAGCAGGCACTGGACAGGCACCAAAAGTCGGTACCTGACCAGCCTGGCTGTGGTTCGTACGTTGGACTGCGTGCGGCCAGCAGTAACAGCCTGGTTTATCAAGGCCTGGTCCACCATGAGGTCTGGTCACAGACCGGTTTACCCCTGGAACTCTCTCCAGGTAAACTCCAGGTAGGACTTACTGATTGTCCCCAGTTAGTTGTCTATTCCACACCCAGCCTTCGTGGTGTGCAGGTGGTTGGTGGAGACCCCTGGTGCACGGTGGTGCCTGCTCAGTCGTTTGACCATGGCGGATGGGTACAGACTTCGTGTTAATACGATTGGGGTTGAGATTTTTCAGGGAGCAGTCTATTCGGCAATTGCAGATATCGTCTTACCAGCTATAATACGAGACACTTTGGGAGTGGAGCACTCTGAAGTCTACGGGATAGCCTTAAATGGGGCAAAACGACTGTTCATCAAATTTGCATGTTCATCGGCATACCAGAGAGTGGTTGATAAGTTTCAAGACCAACGACTACAGGTGAGGCAAGGATTGGAGGTATGTGTTCGGGATGTCTCCGCATTATTTAAATGGATCAAGCTTAGGAATATTCTTTTTGAGGCGGGAGAATGCGACATCAGGCAAGAGTTGCAGAAGTATGGGGTGGTGCACGCAGTTACGATTGGCAGATGGTCGTCTGGGTTATATACCGGCACCCTCGAAGGAACATATTCTGTAAAGATGTCATTGCGTTCACCGATTCCCTCATATATCCTAATGCAAGATTTCCGGTCGCAGGTATACGTAACATACGTGGGTCAGGTCCGGACGTGTTGGTTGTGTGGTGGACCGGGACATGTTGCTGTGGTCTGTGTGAGCAGCAGATCAGGGGACAGAAAGAAGCAGAGTATGCAGCGTCGTGTGGAGGAGCAGGATGGGATGCAGAATGTTGGTGATGAGGGTGATGTGGTTATAGGAGCGCAGGAGGGCGTGGTGCGACATGCTTGGAGTGAAGAGGTTGATCGAGAGGAGGAGGGACGTGAGGTCCGGGAGCAGCATCTGCAGGTGGATATGGAAGGAGCGCAGGTTACGGTGTGTACGGAGGAGAAGGTGTGTCAGGTGGAGTCGGGCCTTTTGGAGGATTTAAATGCATTTTTGGAAGGTGATACCTCTCTCCTATCGGACCGACAGGGTGAGACCCTCGGGGAGCAAGAAGGAGACTCCATAGCAGGTGAGGCGGTGGAGTGTCAGCCACCAGTGCTTGAGGTGCAAGGCATGGGACACAGGAGAGAGATCTCGGTAGTGGAGGTGGAGGTGAATAGGGAGGAGGAGATGGAGGTATTAGGTGATAAAGGGGGGCTAGGAAGCGAGCAGGGGAGGATTCGGATGATGAGGTTTTGACGGCAGGGCAGAGGATTGGCAAGAAGATGTGGTCAGAGGTGGCTCAAGGAAAAGGGCATAAAGAGAAGGAAGATGGTTTTGGAAAAATAATGAAGAATGAGGGAAAATTAAGAGATGGGAGGCCATATGTCAAACATAAGAACATAAGAAAGGAGGAACACTGCAGCAGGCCTGTTGGCCCATACTAGGCAGGTCCTTCACAATCCGTCCCTCTAACAGAATATTTGCTCAACCCAATTTTCAATGCTACCCAAGAAATAAGCTTTGATAATTCTATTTACTCATGTGCGAGTCCCACTCAAATCCAACCCCTCTCACTCATGAATTTATCCAACCTAAATTTGAAACTACCCAAGGTCCTAGCTTCAATAACCCTACTAGGCAGACTGTTCCACTCATCAACTACCCTATTTCCAAACCAGTACTTTCCTATATCCTTTCTAAATCTAAACTTATCTAACTTGTATCCATTATTGCAGGTTCTCTCTTGGAGAGATATCCTCAAGACCTTATTTATATCCCCTTTGTTAATACCCATTTTCCACTTGTATACCTCGATCATGTCTCCCCTCATTCTACGTCTTACAAGTGAATGTAATTTAAGGGTCTTCAATCTTTCTTCGTAAGGAAGATTTCTAATGCTATGTATTAATTTAGTCATTCTACGCTGAATGTTTTCTAACGAATTTATGTCCATTCTGTAATATGGAGACCAGAACTGAGCTGCGTAATCTAGGTGAGGCCTTACTAATGATGTATAAAGCTGTAATATAACCTCTGGACTTCTGTTGCTAACACTTCTTGATATAAATCCCAGTAATCTATTTGCCTTATTACGTACGCTTAGGCATTGCTGTCTTGGTTTAAGGTTGCTGCTTACCATCACCCCCAAGTCCTTCTCGCAATCTGTATGGCTAAGTTCTACGTTATTTAACTTATAAGTGCTTGGGTTATGGACACTCCCGAGCTTCAGTACCTTGCATTTATCTACATTGAACTGCATCTGCCACTTGTCTGACCACGAATTAAGTTTGTCTAAATCTTCCTGAAGTTCTATGACATCTATGTTTGAATCAATTATCCTACCTATCTTCGTGTCATCGGCGAATTTGCTCATGTCACTAGTAATTCCCTCGTCAAGGTCATTGATATATATTATAAATAACAATGGGCCTAAGACTAATCCCTGTGGAACACCACTTGTTACAAGTCCCCACTCAGATTTAACCCCATTTATGCACACTCTCTGCTTCCTATTGGTGAGCCATGACTCGATCCATGACAGCACTTTTCCCCCAATGCCATGAGCTGCCACTTTCTTTAACAGTCTCTGGTGCGGTACTCTATCAAAAGCCTTACTAAAGTCCAAATAAACAATATCGAATTCCTTACACACGAAACGTCGTCATAAACTCCTCTCCTTTTATATGTGCGGGTTGTGTGTGTATTGTTCCAGTCACGGTATTGTGCCTTTTTTGTTATTTATCGAATTCCTTACCGTGATCAACAGCCTCAAAAGCTTTACCGAAGAAAGTTAATAAATTAGTTAGGTAGGAACGGCCCCTCGTGAATCCATGCTGAGTATCGTTAATCAAATTATGTTTATTGAGATGGTTTCTTATAATATCAGCTATAATTGACTCTAGTAATTTGCCTACAATTGAGGTCAGGCTTATTGGGCGGTAATTTGACGGTAGTGACTTGTCCCCTGCTTTAAAAATAGGAATTACATTAGCCATCTTCCACATATCAGACACTACACCTGTTTGAAGAGATAAATTAAAAATGTTAGATATTGGTTCACAGAGTTCCATTTTGCATTCCTTAAGAACCCTTGCAAAAGCTCATCAGGACCTGGCGATTTATTTTGTTTCAGTCGGTCTAGTTGTTTCATAACCATTTCACTAGTGACTGTGATATTACATAATTTATCTTCTTCTGGGCCTCTGTAAAAATTAAATTCTGGGATATTATTAGTATCTTCCTGTGTGAAAACCGAGAGAAAATAATTATTAAAAATAGAGCACATATTATTCTCCTTGTCAGTAAGATGCCCAGAGTTATTTTTAAGGGGACCTATCTTATCCCTAACTTTTGTTCTATAAACCTGGCAAAGCAGAAGGGAAAACCACCCACGTATTATTCAGGTGTTTAACATTCAATGTTAATGGCCTCAGGAATGAGGCCAAAAGAGATTGGGTAGCAGTGTCATTGTTGAGATGGAATGTAGATGTGATATTTATCCAGGAACATAATTATCGAAGGGGTAGGGAGATGGTCCTCAAAGGTTATAAGGTGGGGTTCTGGTGGGAATCAGGGAGGGTTGCCCTTTTCACTTGTCCTCATGGAAAGTGGTATGTTTTAGATTACTGAGGGTAGATGGGGTGTGGGGTGGGTTGCAGGTTAGTTTCGTAGGGGTATACATGCCTGCGGTAACGAATAGGAGGGTTAAGAATGAGTTTGTAAATACTGATTTGACGTATAGTTTGAGGGGTTTAGCAAATGTGGTGATAGTAGGGGGGGATTGGAATAGCGTGATAAGGATTAGGGATGTGGAGCCGAGAGGTGAGGGGAGTGTGTTAGAATCCCTTAGGAATGTGTTGGGGGCGGCTGGTCTGATAGATGTGGTAGGTGGAGGGAAGGGAATGGCAGAGTTCACATATTTTAGGCATAATTATGCGGCGAGGTTGGATAGGATCTACACGTCTCGGGTAGTGGAGATTACGAAGGTGCAGTACGTGGATGTTGGGTTTTCGGACCACCGAGGTGTATTGTTTGAAGGGGTATGGGAGGGGGTAGTTCGTGTTTTTAAAGAGTTTTGGAAGCTGAATGTAGCTTTGTTGGGTAGAGAGGGGGAGGAGTTTTTCCAGGGGTGGTAGGGGTCTTTGTGGTGGGAGGGGAGGAGGTTGCAGGGAAGTGTGGTGAAATGGTGGAATGAGGTAGGTAAGGAAGAAATAAAACAAGTTTATGGGAGGGTAGGGAGGGAGGACATGAGGATGAGGTTTGGTTATCAAAGGTACCTGGAGGGGTTGTTAGAAGGGTATTTAGGAGGGGCTTGGGATGGTAGGCATGAAAGTGAAGTTCAGGACTTAATAGATAAGTTTAAGGAAATACAGTTAGAATGGTTTCAGGCATTACGGGTGCGGAGTGGAATGGAGGAGGTATTGTGGGGGAATAAGGTGTCGCGGGTGGTCCTGAGGAATTTTCAGTCGAGGAGGAAACGGATGCTGATAGTCGTTGAAGGTGGATAAGGAGGGGGGAGGGTATCAGGTGGGTAGTATATTATGGACGACGGAAGGTATGGTGGGGTATGCGGAAGTTTGGTTCAGAGAAAAATTCGCGGCTCAGGAGGGTTCTTTGGAGGTGAAAAAGGGGATATTGGAGGGAATTCATAGTTTTATTGGGGTTCAGGAGAGAAACATGCTTGAGGCGCGGATTACGGAAGAGGAGGTATGGGAGTGGGTGAAAGGTTTAAATTTGGGGAAATCTCCGGGAATCGATGGGTTACCAGGAGATTTTTATGTTTCGCATTGGCAGGTTTTGAAGGAAGTTTTAGTTCGGCTCATGAATGAATTAAGAAGGGGTGAACAAATGGGGGAGTCGATGCGAACAGGGGTTATTGTGCTGGTGGAGAAGTCAGGGACAAAGGTGGGCCTACAGGATTATCGCAGCATAGCTTTAATGACAACAGATTATAAAATCTTTGCGAAGGTATTGGCAAATAGGATAAAGTCAGGGCTAAAGAGTTGTTTGCATAGGGGTCAACTGGGGGTGCCGGGGAGGAGTATTAGAACGGGGCATAGGCAGATTAGGCAATTTATAGATTGGCAAAGTGCATATGATAGGGTAGATAGGGATATGTTAAGGGAAATCATGTTAAGGCAGGGGTTTGGGTCAGCAGTGGTGGACTGGGTTAGGACTTTGTATGATGGGGCTTTGATGAAAGTTCAAATAAATGGGAGGTTGAGTAATGGGGTCGGTATGCATAGGGGATTACGGCAAGGTTGTCCACTCTCTCAGATTCTGTTTGCTTTGCTACAGGATCCTTTCTATAGATTGGTAGAAGAACAGTTAAGGAATAGAGTAGAGAACGTGGGGGAGATAGATTGCATTCTGGGGTATGTAGATGACACAACGATTTTGGTAACAGAGGAGGGGCAGTTGGAAGGAGTGAATAAGTTAGTGGAATATTTTGGGGAAGCAACAGGGATGAAGGTTAATAGGCGAAAATCAAAATTGTTGGAGGTAGGGGAATGGGTGGGAGGGACGTTGGGAGTAAGAGAGGGTTGGACTTGTGTGAATAACATAACTATTTGTGGCATTACTTTTTGTGCAGATGCGGTGGAGGCTCGTAGGGTAAACTCGCAGATTGTGGTGGATAGGGCGTTAGCTAGAATGAATGGTTGGGGGGTGGGGGAGGTCACTTTATTACAGAGGGCATTGGCTGTTAATACCTTGGTATATCCTAAGTTATGGTTCAGGGCGGTGGTGTATCCGTTAGTAGAGGTAGATGTGAAGCGTTTGTTGAAAAGGGTGTTGGATTTTGTGTGGGGACAGGGAAGACATTGGTTGCGTAGAGAGATAGTAGAATTAGGGGTCCGTAGGGTGGGGTGGGATTGGTGCCTTTACGGAATAGGTTAAAAAGTGTGTTTGTACGGAATGAATACCTGACAAGGGAGGGAACGAGGAAGAGGAGGTTTAGTTATGAGAGAGGTACGAAGGTGGTGGGTTGGAGGGATGTTTTGCATTGTGAGGCGATGCTGAGAGCGATGTTGATAATGACACATCCACATAGGTGTAAGGTACGAAGGTTAGATACGATTGGTATGGGTGGTGGGGAGGTGAGGGGTTATGAGGCTTGGCCTCTGTATAATTGGAATTTCATTTGGAAGTGGTTTGGGAAATTAAAGGTACACCCAAAGGTAAGGGATACGGGTTATCGCTTTTATCAGGGCATTTTGGCATCCAGGGAACAGTTACATATGATGGAGTTGGTGGGGAATGGGCAATGTGCTACATGTGGTGGCTTGGAAACAGCATATCATGTAGTGTACTTTTGTGAGGGTTTGTGTTCAGTGAGGGATTGGTTGGGGAAGGTATTGAGATTAGTAGGAGGAGGGAGAATGTCTCCATTAAGGGCCTTGTGTTTAGATTTGGGTGGTGTGGAGTCAGTTATACGCAGGGGGATTTCGTACTTGATTTTAGATTTAATTTTCATTTCGTGGGCAGTTAGGGATTTGCGTGGGTACCGTAGGGTCAGCGTTTTGGGAGCAGGTATGTATAGGACCAAGTGTAGGAATAGGGAGGTGTATGGTAGGGATTGGGAGATATCCTTTGTGAAGGAATATAGGGACATGTCAATATGGAGTTTAAGGGAGCTGTAAGGGTTGGGGAGGGGGTAGATCTTTGAAGGTGATGTGGGAGGGGTTAGGCTTAGGGGGAGGGGGTTTTCAGGTTAAGATTTCCTATGTTATATAATCAGGGGTTTGAGTGTTAAATTGAGTATGGTAAGGTGGGAAGGTGAATTGTGTGGTTTTTTCTTCTGGCTGGGTGGTCACCTGGGGATAGATCTGAGATTAATAGGAAGAGGTAGGATTGATCAGTTCAAACAACAAAAATATATTTTTAATTTACTTTATTAGTGCATTTAGAATGATGGTGGCGAGCAGATATGGGGCTTAAAGTGTCGGTTTTTTCTTCAATGTTTTTGAGAGCTTTACGTATTTGTAGTCCAGAGTTCATAGATGAAGAAATCTCTAAAATTTATGAAATAGCTAATGATTTAAAATACCCAAGAAACATAATTGATAAATGGGGTTAAATCCGAATGGGGACTTGTAACAAGTGGTGTTCCACAGGGATCAGTCTTAGGCCCATTGTTATTTATAATATATATCAATGACCTTGATGAGGGAATTACTAGTGATATGAGCAAATTCGCCGACGACACGAAGATAGGTAGGATAATTGATTCAAACATAGATGTCATAGAACTTCAGGAAGATTTAGACAAACTTAATTCGTGGTCAGAAAAGTGGCAGATGCAGTTCAATGTAGATAAATGCAAGGTTCTGAAGCTCGGGAGTGTCCATAACCCAAGCACTTATAAGTTAAATAACGTAGAACTTAGCCATACAGATTGCGAGAAGGACTTGGGGGTGATGGTAAGCAGCAACCTTAAACCAAGACAGCAATGCCTAAGCGTACGTAATAAGGCAAATAGATTACTGGGATTTATATCAAGAAGTGTTAGCAACAGAAGTCCAGAGGTTATATTACAGCTTTATACATCATTAGTAAGGCCTCACCTAGATTACGCAGCTCAGTTCTGGTCTCCATATTACAGAATGGACATAAATTCGTTAGAAAACATTCAGCGTAGAATGACTAAATTAATACATAGCATTAGAAATCTTCCTTACGAAGAAAGATTGAAGACCCTAAAATTACATTCACTTGTAAGACGTAGAATGAGGGGAGACATGATCGAGGTATACAAGTGGAAAATGGGTATTAACAAAGGGGATATAAATAAGGTCTTGAGGATATCTCTCCAAGAGAGAACCCGCAATAATGGATTCAAGTTAGATAAGTTTAGATTTAGAAAGGATATAGGAAAGTATTGGTTTGGAAATAGGGTAGTTGATGAGTGGAACAGTCTGCCTAGTAGGGTTATTGAAGCTAGGACCTTGGTAGTTTCAAATTTAGGTTGGATAAATGAGTGAGAGGGTTGGATTTGAGTGGGACTCCGCATGAGTGGGTAGAATTGTCAAAGCTTATTTCTTGGGTAGCATTGAAGATTGGGTTGAGCAAATATTCTGTTAGTGGGACGGATTGTGAAGGACCTGCCTAGTATGGGCCAACAGGCCTGCTGCAGTGTTCCTCCTTTCTTATGTTCTTATGTTCTTATCTTTTAAAATAGCTAGGAATACTTTTACAATCCAAAAGGGACAACCAACCTTATTCAACCAAAAATATGTTGGTTCTCCCTTACCATGAAAACTTGGTTGATATGCCTTCCTTTCTTAAGAATTTTAATATCAAAGTTGTATTTAAAAATCTTGATACAGTAAAAGACTTTTGATAAAAATTCCCAAAATGCTGACGGATGTGTCTATAAGATTCCTGTAAAATATGCGATAAAGTTTATTATGGTCAAACTGGTAAAGTCTTGAACTAAGATTAAAACAACATAAATATAGCATTAGAACTGGACAAGATTCTAATGCTCTATTTATTCATGTGAGAGATTTTAACCATCCAATTGATTTTCAAAATGCTGAGAAGGTTGTATCAA